>OY744503.1:798723-1030298 GCA_963556185.1 Pseudopediastrum boryanum | reverse complement strand
GGCTGTTGGCCTGGGAAGGGGGGGGCTGGGGAAGGGAGGCAAAGGGTGGCTGGGAGGGGCTGTTGGCCTGGGATGGGGGGCCTGGGGGGCTGGGGGGGGGGGGTGGCAAAGGGGGACCTGGGGAGGGGGCTGGATGGGGGGCCTGAGGGGTTCCTGAAAGGAAAGGGTGAAGACTGGGGTTGGGAACTATGGGGTTGCTAGGGCAGTGCTGAACAGAGAGAGGTCGGCATTCTGAAGGGCCGGAAGGGCATTTGATTGCTATGAACTGTAGTTACAGCATCCATGATCTCTGAGCTCTGATGTGCATCATTTAGCAGAAGTTACTAGCTGGCACTTGGTAGTGATTGCTACACATTCTGTCAAGGTAGCTGTAGGTAGCAGCTTTTTTGGGATCAGCCGCGCACCTGCCAGCTTTTAAGCTGCACCGATCATCTAGGAGACATCTCATAGGTTTGGGGTGGTGGCCACACCTTCAGATATATACTCTTAGCTTTGTATGCGCCATGCCAGTCTGTCACGACCCCTGTCTTTCGCCCTTCACTTGCACCCCTGCGTTTTTGCCTGTACAACCTTCAAGGTAGCAGCTATAGCAACGTAGCCAAAGCCATTGCTCTTGAGGTAGTGATGTCTTACATGCTTCCATGCCTGTTGGCCGTGTTGGATTTGTTGAGCGCATCACACAGGACTCTTACCAACTCTCTAACTGGCACCCTAAGGCCGGTTTGGATTTGTGGGATGCATATGGAATTAGGAGAGGTAGAGGAGGGGGCCCTTCTCCCTTCTGCATCTGCTTGCTGGATGTCTCTAAAGGCGTATGGGTCCTTGCACTGCTGCCAAGGGCGATAACGCTTCACTCAATAACTTTACCGGGTATTATATATATGGCATAGATCACTGCACAGCTTTCGGGCTGTGCAGCACCCGCCACATGACTCGGTGTACCGGTTTATCATATATCATGTTTCATATACACACAATTTTTACCATGTGCTGCAGGAACCTTACTTCACTCTTTGTAGTTTCTACATCAAAGCACTTATGACAAGGCAAGTGTTCAAAAGATCTTTCCTCAGCTGGGCATGTCTTGGACGGGGGTCACTGCCCCTGGAACCCTTCCCCTGCCCCTGGAACCCTTCTGCTCTTTACCAGGGAATTGCCGTGGCTCTGACCATTCATCTTGTGCTTTCCTGAGCGTCATGCATTTAGTAGACACAAAACCCTAGGCACTTATAGCACACAAAACCCTAGGCACTTATAGACACAAAACCCTAGGCACTTACATGCACTGCCTGCTGATGTTGCTGCTGCTGCTGCTGCCATTTGTGCTTCTTAGGTGCTGCTGTCTATGCTGAGTCACACAGCACGCCTAGCGCTGCCCGGCATGCTACTGCATTCCACACTGCTGCAGCTACAGCCACAACTCGCCATGCTGCTTGCTACAGCCTTACCTGCGCTTAGTAAGACTTCCAGCAAGAAGAAGAAGAAGAAGGGGGAGGATAAGCAGAAAGCAGCAGCAGTGCTGGGAGCAGATGCAGCGGCAGGAGGAGTGGATATGGGAGAGGAAGAGGTGGTGAGGGTTTTGCTGGGACCTCTGGCACAGCTTCCGAGGGCGGTACAGCAGCAGGGCTTGGATCTGATGGTTCAGCTGCCGGAGGTACAGCTTGTAGTGCTTAAGGCTGTACTGCTGGCGTTGCAAGTACAAGCAGTACCAGAAGCTGTAGCAGCAGTAGGAGCAGAACTGGAAAGTGGAGCACAGCAACAACAGCAGCAGCAGGAGGGGAAGGGTGGGGGAGCAGGGGTGTATCGTGACGAAGCTTTAATAGGCTTGTTGGAGTCTTTACTAATTGTGGCGCCCCAAAGGATCAAATCAGAGGCATACATTGAATTTGTTGGCAGCATATTTGCAGGGCCACGACAGAAGTACACGGTACAGGGGAGGGGTAGCGGTGGCAGTAGCAGTATTGATAATAGTGGTCCTTTGGATGGCAGTAGCAAGGGGGGTTACACGGGTGACGCTGTAGCAGAGGGCGCACCAGCAGCAGCTGCAGCGTGGAGGGAGGTTGGCAAAGGTACTGCTGCTGCTGCTGGTGGTGGTGGTGGTGGGTTGGTGAGGGAGACGTTGAGCAGACAGCTGCAGATGGTTGCAATTGTATGTCAGCAGCTTCAAAGGTATGGGGGTGTGCAGGAGCTGCTGGAGGGGTTGCTGCCCCCTCTGCTGCAGCAGTGGAAACAGGAGCAGCAGCAGCAGCAGTTGGGGAGGGAAGGCGCAGCAGGCAGCAGTAAGAGGAGCAGTAGCAAGAGTTCTTTGTATGCTTGCTATAGCTTGATGAACCTTGCGGCTGTAGCTGCTGGTTGTTGGGCGCCTCCTGGGACCAAAGCAGCAGCAGCGACAACAACAACAGCAGCAGTAGCGACAGCGGCAGCAGGATCGGTTGTAGTCGTTGCTGGTAATGATGAGTGTAACTCATTGGCAGAAGCGGCGGCAGGTGGTGGAGTGGCGGCTGATGAGAGTAGCAGCCGTCAGGTACTGTCGGAGCAGCTGCTGCAGGTGCTTCCGGCAGTGATGAGTCATCACTGCTGGGCATGCAGGGGCCCTTGCAGCAGTAGCAGAGTTAGCAGTGGGAGTAGTAATTGCATTAATGGGGCTAATGTTGCTGTTGAAGCTGCTGGGGAGGGCTTGGAATGGGATGCGGTGAGGGAGTCGGCAGGGGCTGCGGCGGTGAGGGTTGTGGATCTCTTGGCGGTAGTGCCAGGTCTGAGCTCTTCATTCTCGCAGAAGTTCATGGTGAAGATGGGGCTGCCGGGAAGTGGGGGTGCTGGGGGTGATTTGGAAGCAGCGAATGCTGGAGGAAGAAAAGCAGCAGCAGGGACAGCAGGAACAGGAGCAACAGCAGGTGGATTGGGGGGAGGTGGTGGAGCTCGGCCATCAGCCGTTGCAGCAGCAGGAGCAGGGGGTAGGGTCGGAGTAGGAGGTAGTAGAGGGAGTGTGTGTGGCCACTGCTGCTTGCATGTGCTATCTGTGTTAGAGGTTTTGGTGAAGCGGCAGAGTTTGTTGGGTTGGCGGTTGGAGCATAAGGGGGAATTGCAGGGTTTAGTGGCTAGGGTTTTGCAGCAGGGTGAGGTGCTGGTGGAAAATGGGGAGGTGGAGGGTGCAGAGGTAGTGCAGGTGGCTCAGAGACTGAGGATAGCTCTGGACCAGGCGTGACCTAGGGTTCTGTTAAGAGAGACCACTGTCCACGCAGCCCTGTGCTAAGTCTTAAACCCTATATGGCTTGAGATAGCAGCTATATTGACGCCAGGTTCTATAAGCCATGGGGGGTGTTATGTTAGAGGGCCACGGGAGCCATGTTGTATATATCAAGCGTAAGCCATGGGAGGGTGAGTCACATGCTCAACCTAGGGGTTGGTCAGGTTGGTGGCATGAAGGCCTAGCGCGCAGGTGTTGTTGTTCCCGTTGTAAATTATCGACAGTTTTAAACCCAATGTACTGGAATTGTTAGTCTCTAGACGCTCGCTACGGATTTAGTCAGTGGCTAATCGGAAGTGAGCTTATCATCATTCGGCTATGCCGATTGAACGCTTGGGGACATAGTAGCAGGATCACGTCGTTATGGTGCGTGTGATAAGAATACACGCATCATATTACGCGCCTGCAAAGACTGCTACTCATACGCAGGGGCGTTGGCACTACTCTCGATGTTGCAGCTAAGAACTATGCAGGCGCTCTGCTGTCCTCCATAAGGCACAGACAAATGCGCTAGCGAGTAGGTAGGCAGACCCCATTCCTGCACGGTTGAGGGCGAGCTGCTAGATTGACCACCTGCGAGTGTGATTGAAGCAGCATGCATGCTGCGAAATAGACGACGTGCCAATGAGTGCAGTGTGCTGCCAGAAACAAGCTGCCAAGTAGGTGCTTTAGTCTCGCTAGCACATCTGGATGAGCGATATGGAGGTTGGCACAACGCCTTCATAATCAGCTCCAGTACACTTGCTCACATCCCAACATCTACTTCGCTGGCACATTTGGCTGTGCCATATGGAGGACAGCAGAACGCCTGTATTATCATCTGCCACATTATTAATCCACAACATATCTCTTGCCACCAAACTCAAGACTGCTACCCTTTCCATGTGTACTGAACCACACTCCTCTGTACATCCAGAAGCAGCATGATCAGCAGCCAGCATGATCAGCAACAGCATACCTGATTGCTGCACAATACAGGTCACTCTCAATAGCTGGGACAAACAACATGTTCCAGATCCCGACAACCGGCATCAGTCCATGCACTGCCTGCAAAGTCCATGCATGAAACCATACATCAATGCTCCTATCATTCTGGAACAACTGTGTTATAGGGACGTCCGCAGATGCCTCCAGCCTTCGAACCCCATATTTTCCACATGTTCCACATCAGTACTGCAACCACAAACAGCAGCAAGCATTCAGTCCCCAGTAGACCAACAGAATCCCTTGCACCCTTCACAGCCTGAGCTTTCAACCAAGACTATGACACATTACTGGTATGTGTATTGCAGTCGTGTGAAGCAGTCGTGTTGCAGTCGTATTGCAGTCGTGTGAAGCAGTCGTATTGCAGTCGTATTGCAGTCGTGTGAAGCAGTCGTATTGCAGTCGTGTGAAGCAGTCGTATTGCAGTCGTGTGAAGCAGTCGTATTGCAGTCGTATTGCAGTCGCGTGAAGCAGTCGTATTGCAGTCGTATTGCAGTCGTGTGAAGCAGTCGTATTGCAGTCGTATTGCAGTCGTGTGAAGCAGTCGTATTGCAGTCGTGTGAAGCACCGAGAAGATAATGTCAGAACAGCCTGGCACTGATCCAGAAATGCCTGCGACAAATATTGGTCATTGTTCAAACGTAAGTATAGACTGCTCTAGTTTAGGGTTTAGGGTTTAGGGTTTAGGGTTTAGGCTCTAGTATAGACTGCTCACACCCAGGAGGCTATTCTACATAATTCGCAAGTAGGTTGGAGCTAATTGCAAATTATGGCAAGGCAAGATCCAGGCCGCGCTTGCCACGGCCCGGCCTCAATTGACAGGTCACATGGGGACAAATAATGCATGCTGAGCAATTAGTTTTCATCAGGGGTGCTGTTGCCAGAACCACACTACACCGAGCGGCAGAGGACAACCCAGCAACAAACAACAAATACACATGAGTCTTTTGATCAGTTACAGTTACAGGACGCTAGGCTTTCGCCACGCGTAGTATTAAGGAAGGGCGATACTACCACAAAGTGGGTTTTCACGCCTACCATCCTTTGATCATCTAAGCCACGGGGCTACGTGAGAGCAACAGCAGCTAACAACAAGTTTGTAAACAGTTCCTTATGTGCCCACCACATGCTGCAGGACAGGGCCTACCAATACCTGCTTCCTGGACAACGGTAATATGCAAAAAGCAAGATGCCCGAGCATTCAAACCAACTGCTACTCAACTGACACCCTGGAGACACAACTGAGCCTTAAGCATTACTGCCTCTTCAGCAAAGTAAGTAGCAGAGAAGGTCTGTAGCAAGATCTGCAACTAGTTTGGCAAAACAACATGCTGACCCCCTGAACACACATGCTTTCAACTGCCTTTTTAAAAACATAGACGCAGGAGAGCACCCCTATTGGTGCGCTATCTGTGTAAAGTTCAACAGAGATCTGAAAAGCACGTCCCATCTAGGAGTGCCCCCTACACAGCCATCAAGTAAAGGCTTCGGGTCATCAACACTCTAAACTAATACCATCCATTTTTGAGGCAGATTGTTCATAAGACTAAACACACATGAGGCGTGGCTTGCAGCTTAGTGCCGCAAGCATAATGGGTATGCCGTGAGCATTCCATCTGCATCAGATGGTAACAACCTGTATTTGTTCTGCCACAAAGCAGACCAGTTCATCCTGGTACCACTGGTCTATTCAGTACTTCCAACTAACCACTAGGCCCCCAGAACCCATTCACTCTGCCTTTTCCTTGCATGTCGCCCAGGGCCACACAGTCCCAAGTGGGAACACACTACTTGTAAAATGACCCGGCACTACTGACCAACAGTCAATTGTTGACAGATCTGCGAGAAAGCACCATTACTATGTCTAAAGGACAGATGTGCACATGCCATAGGTAGTCGTTTTCCAGGATGGGCGCCACCTACATTCATTGAGCAGAATTTAATGGGCCGTCTTTAACCCAACACGAATCCAACATGCCAGCTAGCTTCCAGCTTTGACTGAATAGGTATCCCATCTTCCATACCCACTGCCCCAAGACTGCACACGCAACCCTCACGGCAACAGTAGACAAACCCATGCTTCCTTAACTGTACGCCGCTCATGGTGGAGCGAGCGTAGATGTAACAATGTAACAACTTCAAAGACAATCTCATTCTGTCATGCAGGGGTGTACATAGAGACATGCACACTACAGAGGCTTTGGGCATGTGATCTTGCCCTGTGCAGAAATTTGCAGGACCGGTTTCATCTCAGATAATTCCTCGCAGCTGTCAAAGATTCGGGCATTTGCATTCTGCCCCAGGGTGTACCTCACATGCACAGGGCACGAGCACATGCCCACAGCCCCAATTCCCCTACACTGTTATAGCTGCTTGTCGCAGTGTAGTGATTTTGCCCTGTGAAGCGCATGATGCATAGGACATCATTCAGCTGCTTTCACAACATGGCTACATGCGACAGCTTGAGGTGCGGGGCCTATGGCACTTATTGCTATGGCATATCATGAAATGTAATAATAATGGCTACATGCGACCTGACAATCCTTGCTCTGTTCTGTCCACATGCACATGGCAGGCTCACATGCCCAAAACCCCTATGCGAGGCCGCAATGCCCATACAACCCTTCCCCTGACGCTGTACATTCGCACAGCTGTAGCCACCCTATCCTGGTCACCCATGATCACATCTTTTGCAATATCCCTGTCAGCAGTGCGCAAGGTCTTGTTGATCCTGGCTACCATGACCACATGCACAGGTGCTCACACAGCTGTAGCCACCCTCCCCTGGTCACCCAGCACATCTTTTGCATGAGCATGATCAGAAGTAAGGAAGGTCTTCTTGATCCTGATCACCATGGCCACGTTCATAATGAACATCACAGTGAAGAGGCCCATAGACAGCCAGGACATTGCCAGCACACCAGCACGGTAGGAGCTGTTGGCCCGGCCTGCCTCATCAGCCTTGGTGCTTGAAGTAGTCAGGACAACGGCTCCAGCCAGCCACCAAGCAAAGCCGAAGAGGTCCCATACGGCCTCACAGATACGGGAGCTTGTGTGGCCAGACGACATCTGCCCGAATGAGATGCACTGTGAAGCAGACAAATATAAGGAAGGGTGAGACAGTGTGTCTAGGGCTACGTCATACTTAACTAGCTCGTGCAGTTACTAGCTGTCACTCATTAGCAACATGTTAGTAATGCCCATATGATGGCAGTGCGCTGTCCTGGACCACTGAGTGACTTGCATGGACATGACTGGTTGAATCGAGTGAAGATGAAAGTTGTGGTGATGTTTTTAGTGATGAGTCTGAGAATGAATTAGTTGAAGTTGATGATATTAATCAATTTGGCTTTTTGGAAGCCCCTTGAGCCTCGTGTTGGCTCCGGGGTTTTTTTCCTTTCCAAATGTAATATTCAAACCGTGTTTGCTCAAGTGTGCAGACCAATGCTGCAACCTTTATATAACCTTTATAGCAGGGGTCATTTTTTAGTTTTGGCTGTGATCTGGCTGTGATCTGGACATTGACTTAATAAATGGCTTCAGATATTGGCGGCCGGGCGGGCCAGCATTTGGGGGTGTGTTGGCCCGCCACTAAAGCTGAAAGAAGGGCATGGAGTTCATGCATAGAACCATTCAGAGTGTGATTGGAGGAGCTCCTAGTGCTGTGTGTGGTACATGTCGCATGCCTAGGAGCAGATGCTTTCATCAGTTCCAGTTCCATGCCTGCAACTTTGGAAATTCCTAACCTTCCCACAAATGCATCCTGGCAATGGTTGAGTTCCAGAACATTCTGCTATTGTGAGGGGTTTATCCTGATGCAATACTCCACAGCCAAGCCCCACTAAGAATGCAATCACACCAGAAACCATTAGGTAACAAATGGGCTATCGGAATGGCAGCCACCGCACTGCATTGTAGGTGGGGACCATTAGGCCCTAGACGTGACTTTTAGGCCTCAGAGGAGTACAAAATCTATGATTCCTTCAAACCTGGACTGCAACGGAGTCCCAGTCAACCTGATGCCCGCTAGTAATAGGGTTCAAGACCTGTTACCATTACGTAACCACAGGTGTAACAAGTTACCAGAAGATAACCACGGGTGCCCGCCTGCAATTCAGTGTCCCTCACCTGGGCGCAGAACACCCCAAGGGAGAGGAGGATACTGACAGCTCCCAGAGCGTAAGCGTACCTACAGCAGAAACATGTATTTGATTAGCCCAGGTGGGGTCATGGCTACAAAGTCGGGGCAGGGGCAGGGGCAGGGGCAGGGGCAGGGGCAGGGGCAGGGGCAGGGGCAGGGGCAGGGGCAGGGGCAGGGGCAGGGGCAGGGGCAGGGGCAGGGGCAGGGGCAGGGGCAGGGGCAGGGGCTCGGCATCTTCGTGATGTTCAAACATGGTTGAACCAGGAACCCAGGAACCATACGAATGCAATCCAAAGCTGAAGTGAGGACGACAACAGAGCAGCACTCGAATGAAGGATGCAGCACCGGGCAACTATTGCGGGGGTAGTGTGCCGGCAAGCCGGCCGCTGCATGCAAGCACCAAGCTGCCTGCTGCGGAGCTCCCTCGGAACTCGAGTTGTCCACTTACTCGCATGGCCACAAGTCGAAGTCTGATGCCAGAAGACACTTTCTGTCGTAGTAATCAGCAAGGTCTGAGTACGAAACCCACACCAGGTTGTATCGGACAAGGCAGATAATGGTGATGGCCGCACCGAGCTGCAAAACAAGACACTGTCAGTCTCGTGACACTTCTAGCAAACATAGCCAGTAGCAGACAGCTAGTGTTAAGCTTTATTGACAGCAAGCAATGGCCTGGGTTCCGTAGCAGGTGATTGCGGGTGCATACCTTACACTTCCGGAACATCTATAATCACGTTGCCCAGCGAGTAAGCGCGTACCTGTATCACCGCCAATAGGGAAGCTACGATAGACCTCATGGCAATGCGCTCAAGCTTCATTGTCACAGATGGCGAGGCAGCACTCCCTGCTGTCGGGCCTCTCGGAGGAGCATCTGCCATCGCTGTTCTTTGTCCGTTTGACTGCAGCGTAAGTTAGTTGAGATCACTGTAAGTTTGACAAGGCAAAAATCACAAATTTGACTTCCCTGGCAAGGGGGACGACGCTTTAGAGCTCGAGCGTGTTCCCAAAGAAAGCCAGGAAGCTGCAGTGGCCGGCCAGTATTGACGGTCCTTAGAAGGGAACGTCAGAATTGCGGGCGCTCACTCTTTCCCCGCCGTCGCCATATTCACTCTTCTCCCGCCGTCACCATATTTCAATTAATGTAATTGATCGAGGATTCGGCTGCCTGATGATGTGGACCAGCACCAAGCACAGTTCCTGTCCACCAAGGATCTCCCTCACTGCCAGATTTACAATTTTAATGACAACACAACAACAGACTGCTAAACTAGGTAGCCCAACCCAATCGTCACCGACTATACACAATTGCTGTTCATAGACGCCTGCATCAAGCACCAACCTTGTTCATAGATAAAAAAAATTCGGTAGGCAGAGCGCTAGCAGGCAAAGTGCACGTAGGGAGTGCTGCAAGTCCTGTGATCTTGGCCCTGAATTGGGAGGTGAAGTTGAGTCTCCTGAACACTTCTTGTTTGACTGTCCTGTTTACCAGGCACAAAGGCAAAAGCTGTGGGAGAAGCTGACTTCTGACCCTGATGTTGCTGCAAAATGTCAGATATTGGATGGCAAATCTGATGAGGAGAAGCTGCATAGCATGCTTAATGAAGAGTTCTGGGGTGTAGACGTCGATGAGGAGTCTGGCTTAGTATATGGCCCTTTCAAGCATGCATTTAAGTGTATAGCTAAATATGTTGCAGCTGCTTGGAAGATTAGGAATGCTTATGCTCACCCTTCTGATGTGGCGTGAGGTCCAACCAATGGGGTTTGTTACCAACTATTGCTTGCACCCGGGCTTACAAGCCCTCCTTGCTTTCTCAAGTAGGAGGGAGGCTCTTACCCCCATTGGGGCAGTGGAGGTTTTGGGTGATTTTGACCTAGCTGCTGGACCTCATGTTTAGGCATTCATATATTGTCATACATGTCGAAGTTTACCCGTATTCTGTTCCACCTCGCTGCTCTTTGTGACAGCTTGAGGTGCGGGGCCTATGGCACTTATTGCTATGGCATATCATGAAATGTAATAATCATAGATAGACAAAAGCTGGTCAACACTGACCAAGTGTGAGGCAAGAAACCGGAATGAGTGCTGTGTGTGTGTGTGTGTGTGTGTGTGTGTGTGTGTGTGTGTGTGTGTGTGTGTGAATCTTACATTGGCAAACCCATCGGCACGCGTGCGGTGCCACAGTTCACCACAGGGGTGGCAAAGCCACTAACACAAATAGAACCAGGAAAAACTGAACACCATCCACCAGTTTGAACTCCATGATCATGCATGTCCAAGCAGATACAATGATGCAGAATACTGGCCCTGGAAAAGTGCACACACAATTTTATTTTTTGATGTATTGTATGTAATGCATCTGCTGCCTGCGGTTTTGTTCCACTCTTAATGAGCAGAGCAGGCCCGGAACACTACAGATGCTCCACAACACTCCTATCTTACAAACCCGGTAGGATTCATGCTTGGGTGCTGCACGGCCCAGAGGGCAGTGCAGTGGTCTCTCTTAACACTCCTATCTTACAACCAGTTCTCGCCCAAACACATGCATCCCACATAGAACATTGACCCAAATGAATGCCTGAACAAAGAAGTGTGCATATGTTAAGAGAGACCACTGCACAGCCTTCTGGCCCGTGCAGGATCCAAGCATGACTCCAACCAGTTTTCAGGTGTGCATATGTAGCAAACAGCAGGTGCCCTCAGAACACTACTACCAGATGTCTGACCGAGCCTGCAGAAGAACAAACAAACAAAAGATGAAGCTGTGGCTGCACCAAGGCAGCTACCGTATGTCGAAACGACCAAACATACCAGAGGAAGCGCCCCTACCTGAAACCTACCACACAACCAGTAGACTAGAGCTCCCTCCTACAATTGCAATATATTCCCAACCGACGCTTCCTAGCTGCCTCTTTCAGCTTGGTGCAAGATCCAATCCTCACAGTACATCCTTTCTTTCAATGGTGACCCCTTGAACAAGGGCTTTCAAAGATATGAGACACCGCTGCTGTTCGCAAGCCAGTGACAATGTAACTCTCCAAGATGCACCGACGGACCCTTGCCAGCTTACATTACATTCTGCAATCTCTACATGGAAAATCTCCCTTCGAAAACACCAAAAAAGAACCGAACCTCATCGACGTAACAAAGGCAAATACCATTGGGTGGGACTGCGTTCACCAGGTGCCTTCCGCATCACCCTTTTGCAGTTGACTCAATACAGACTAAAGATATTCCTTGCTTGATACATCAAACATGAATGGTGAATGAAGACAAGATACAGACTTAAGACATTCCTTGCAAAACACCTTGACGCTGTGAAACACATTCACCTGTAAAAGCCCACTGCAAACAGCAGCTGGTAGACACATCCTCGCCAGTTGCTGCCCACGGCACAGGTGTTCACAGTATGTCGTGCATGTTCTCTTCCTTCCATGCAGAAAAGACGACACCACGTACCACACATACAGTGAACACCTGCCTACGTGCTCATCCGGCAAAACGTGGCTGATGCTATATAATCTCCTCAACTCCATCCCTCTCCTGCACCTCCCAATGTCCCACCTCGCTTCTGTGTCACTCTATGTAACCACTCGAGAAGTGGGGGACCTGTGTCACGATATGCAACCGCCTGACACCTATTGACACCTTTGATACATCATGAAAGTAGAAGGGATACTGCACCTCCCATGCAAAGCCACGCCATAACCTTCTGAGCTACCACCACTATCACCATTACCCCTGACCTCACTAACAAATGCTGATGAATTGAAGCCCCGTAGCAGAATATTCCGAAGAGAGGTGCGACAACTGTGCCTATCGCTAAAAAGCTCTTCCAACAATCGCCCACACCACTACCACCGCCACCATGACTCCGGCTGACCCAGAAGGACGAACCTTAGCAGCTAGTAAGGTAGCAGCAGCAGCAGCAGCTTTCATTGCAGATACCAAAGCCCTACCCCACCACCATTGCAGCCTACAGCTAGCACTAAGTTCTAAACCCTGTAGGTGGTGGCAGGCTTGGTAGCGAGGGTTTTAGCCATGCACTAGGCTCCAACCCTAGCTACCAAGCCTGCCACCACCTTGCAACCACCTCAAAGCTCCAAGCTGCAGATGCGCAAGTGCAACTACAACCCCAGGCAACAAACTCTGCTAAAACCTCAGCTACCGACCCCCACTCTCACCAACCAGCACTCAGCTTGCCACAGGACCTACTAGCAGAGGTATGGCAGCAGAAGGTGCTTCAAAAGAGCTGCTGCTACTGGCTGCTGGTGCCGTGGCAAATGCTGCTGCTGCTCCTTCAATGCCAACGCCAACGGCTGCAGCTGCTCAGCCTTGAGATTCAGCCCCGCATGGTGCATTGCAAGCAGAAACCTCAACAAGGCTCCCGCTGCTGCTGCGGCTGATGCTGTACTGCTTGTAGCAGCTGGCCCTGCTGTACTGCTTGTACTGCTGCTGCTCAGCCCGGCACCCTGCAGGTGTTCCACCATATCATCTGCAATCGGCATCAACAGCTGCAGCTGCTGCATCTGCAGTAGCAGCTTCCCTGAATCTCCCTTCCTCGGCAACAGCTGCTGCTCCTGCTGCTGGTGCCGCATCCGGTGTTTATGATGCGGCGGTTTAACAGGCACGACCCCATGCTCCTCCCACACCCCCGCAAAGGCCACTGCTTCTGCAAGCTCTGCTAGCTCCTCTAAACCCAAGCTAGGGAGCGCTGCAAGCACCCAAGGGGTTAGTGACTCCAAAACCCCAGGCTGCAGGTGCCCCAGCGCGCTAAAACCCCAGGTAGCACGGACGAGGTCTAACGGTTTAGCACTCTGCAGGCATGAAGGCGTGAGGAAGCTCTTTTCTGCCTGTGCTAGCAGCCCCGGCTCAGGGTGCCAGTGCAACTGAGCCCAGCTGTAAAGGGCTGTAGCAATGTCTGCAGCCTGCATCTCATGGGCTTTTAGGAAGTGCCAAGCCATGGCTCCAAGCTCGCCAAGCATCTGCGCCACGAGTTGCTGTGTGGGACCGTCGGTTTCGGTGTAGGGGGTGGAGTGGGCAGGGAGGATTGCCGAGGGGGGTGGGATGGAGTTTGAGAGGCTGGTTGCAGAGGAGAGGTGCTCGGGGGATGTAGCTGAGGGTTTAAGGCGAGTGCCTGGGTGATGGCTGTAGCGCTGAGGGGCTAGCAGGCGTTGGGCAGCAGTAGCAGGGTTTAGTGCTGCGGTTTGCTGCTCGTGGATGATGTGCTGTAGGGTGTAGAGGAGGGTGGAGACGTGTACTGCTTCCATGTTGGCCTTGTACCGCAGCATAAGGCGACGGAGCTGACCAAGCATGGTGGCTTGAGAGATCTGCTGCGAGATGAAGTCCACAATCTCCTTGGGCTGCTGGTTCTGCTGCTGCTGCTGGTTTGGCTGCTGGTTCTGGTGCACATGGTCACTTGCATGGTGCTCCTGAAGGTGACCATGCTTCCTGCCTATGATGTTGCTGCTATCGCTGCTGCTGGCTGGGATGGCTTGAGGAGAGCGCCTTGCCCAACTTGGTTCGCTGCTACTGGGGTCGCGCCTAACCGGAGCAATAATTGCTTGCTGTCTGCCTGGGCCCTCGAACCGAGGGCTGTGATCGCTGCTGCTTGCTGCGTGGTATTTGCTGGATGGCCAGGAAGCTTTGCTGGCTGCGTGCGAAGGCTTTGCGGGCAGCGCGCCATCGCCAAGCCGTTGACTTTGTAGCAAGGGAGGCACGTCTGGCAGATCATGGACTGACGGCTGAGGCGTGCTTGCATACGGCTTCCGTTCAGGAGTGCTCCGAGTCCACAAAGGCCCCGCCCTTGTCCACCAACCGCCTCCAAGGGCGATCTGGTTGAACATGAACTGCTGCTGGGAAGCCAAGAGCTGCAATAACGACATAGCTTCCGTGTTAGAAAGCTCATTAAGACCCTAAGGAACCCTTCAGGCTATACCAACTGCTCACCTGAACGACCTCGCTGCCAGGCCCGCTGGATAACGCACCGCATGTTCTCAACAGATGACCCATGTCTCTTAAAAGCTTCTAGAATCTGTCAATGTGGACTTCTACACCCCATGTACCACAAAAGTGGCCAACAAGCTCCTCCTAACCCGATCAGTTTGTGTGGAGGTGGCGTATTGGATGGGTAAGCCCTAGTGAACTTTGCATATATACCAGGGGTTATGCCTTTCCTGTATTGCAGGTATTGAATCCGAACCGGACAACATGTGGCAAGCTATCGAGCCAGTAGAACCACGCGAACGACGCTGTTGCATGAAGCTGAAGTCATTCAGTACTGCCTGAAGACAAGCGTCCACACTACAGGCACGTGCCCCAAACGCTGAAGGTCGCGGACAAAGGACATGCAATATATGCTCACGCACCCCTTTCATACATCACTTTACCCTGTAGTTAAAGCAGCTGTCCTTTCGCATTAGCCGAACACCTCCTTTCACATATTGCCATGTTAGACTGAGGCCGCAGTGCGAGAGCGAGCCCCGAGCAACCTTGACGTTGCAGTCTGCACCTTGTGACTTGATGTCTGCCGCTTGTGCTCCATTTCGTACATGACATCACCCATGCTGTTGGCAAGGTCTGGTTTCAGCGAGCAGTTGTCAGATGCGCTTGTGAGCAGTCCACTGCTTTACAGCTTCACACAAGACATCCATCTACGCATGTGCAAACCTTCTCCTGCTACGCGGCAGCCTGTCTACATCGCCTCAAGGCCATCGAGCCCATAGCTCTGGCAGTCGGTTACAGCCATCTGCAGTGGAAAAGCACAGGTAGGCATGATTACTATTATTATTACATTTCATGATATGCCATAGCAATAAGTGCCATAGGCCCCGCACCTCAAGCTGTCACAAAGAGCAGCGAGGTGGAACAGAATACGGGTAAACTTCGACATGTATGACAATATATGCATGCCTAAACATGAGGTCCAGCAGCTAGGTCAAAATCACCCAAAACCTCCACTGCCCCAATGGGGGTAAGAGCCTCCCTCCTACTTAAGAAAGCAAGGAGGGCTTGTAAGCCCGGGTGCAAGCAATAGTTGGTAACAAACCCCATTGGTTGGACCTCACGCCACATCAGAAGGCATGATTACTATTACGTCAGGGAGGCAAATGCAGTCTTGATATGCAAATCAGCTTTCATCGAGTACGATGCTGCCCAGAAACGACTCGGAGGCCCCGCATGTTCATAAATGCAGCTGTATTGCACATCCCAACTGGACTCTCAGTCTGTCCAAGACCATTCCAAACCACATGTCTTGGCTATTAGTCCCAAGCCTGTGTGAGGGTTGTTCTTTGACTTACCAGCAATCGTTCCTGTAGCACCTCACAGCAGTGTCCCATCAACTCCCATGTCTTCGGACTGGCACCATCCCAGTAACAAGGACCAGCACTTCTCCTGCCTGCTCCTGTTCCTACCCTTCCACCTCCACTTTGCCGCGGTCCTTCCCCTGCTGCTTTGCTCCACTTGCCCTCTGCACCCCCTTCTGCTGTTGCTGTTGTTCTCTGTCCAACACCACCACCATCAGCAGGAGCATCACCACAATTTGAGTCACTGCATAGAAAAGCAGCATCCCGACTCCCACCACCACCAGCAGCAGCTCCAGTAGCCACAAGTGCCTCCCAGTAGTTAGGCAGCTCCAGGGTGTTATCACAGGTATGGGCCTGAGGTAACATGCCTAAAAGCTGCTGCTGCTGCTTTCGACTGTATGCTGTGAAGGGCGAGGTGATGCGCAACACTTCTGAGCCAGGAAGGGGAAACCTGCAGCATGATAAGTGCAGAAATGGGGTGGAAAAGACTTCTCAGTGTGTCAAAAGGAATCAAAGCAATTGCTCAAACCTACACTAGGCAGGACCAGGGTGATACCACAGGTATGGGCCTGAGGTTAAAAGCTCAAAAGCTGCTGCTGCTGCTTTTGACTGTATGCTGTAAAGGGTGAGGTGATGCGCAACACTTCCGAGCCTGGAAGGGGAAACCTGCAGCATGAAAGCAAAAGACGAAGACAGGGAAGGGGCCTTTCTGTGGGGAAGTTGAGGGAGGGAAGAAGTAGAGAGAGAGAGAGAGAAGTACGGACCTAAGCATTTCACCTTGTGCAGGATATGATAAACAAACAAACGTTTAAGGTGTGGCAACCGCAAAGGGCTGCTAAGTAGAGAGAGAGAGAGAGAGAGAGAGAGAGAGAGAGAGAGAGAGAGAGAGAGAGAGAGAGAGAGAGAGAGAGAGAGAGAGAGAGAGAGAGAGAGAGAGAGAGAACTACGCAGAGAAGGGGGGAAATCCCTTCTTGCATATGTTAAGGGAGTGGACCCTTACCTAATACATATAGATAGGCCCACTACCATTCGGAGCCCAGAACATATAAATTGATGGGTAAATTACCCACCCGCCTATGTTATCTGGGTGGATGGGTGTGTCGCCAGAACTGCGGGTCGAGGTGACGTTCCTTATGACGTTTAGTAGTGTAAATCCAGGGAAGATTGGTGATGGCCATAACATGGAGGCGGTTGAGCAGGCTGGGGAGTGGTTGTTTCCTGACCAAACCATCGAACCATCAGATGCAGGGCATACGCAACCCAGGGGTTCTAATTACCCTGAGGTATTAGCAGTTACTCTCATGCCTGCTTGGAACCCCTGACAGTACCCACCTATCACTCCCAGTGACGAACTTTATGAAGGCACGCTGCTGTTCTGCACTCCAGGTGCCCAGCACTAACCACAGGCACTCCACCAGCGACCGTAAACCACCACAGCCAGGCTCCTCCTCCTTTGCTGCTGCATCATCTAACCCATACTGCTGCTGCTGCTTTTGATGATGGGAGCTGTACTCATGCCGTTGGTGCTGCAGCTGCTGCTGTTGCTGGCAAAACCCATCATCTTCATCTTCGTTCGCTGCATATCCTTCTTCATCCTCCAACCCCTCAACCACTACTCTGAAGACCCTACGTATGTCAAGAGGCATTCCAGAGCCCCCGCTGCTGCTGCCGCACACTGCTTCTGCTAAGCTTGCAGCATCAAAGCAGCACATATGTAAGACCTGCAGAACCAGAAGCAGCAGTCAACATGATCAATGAAAGTGCAGAAGAATACAGCCAATGCCCCCACTGCAGCAACAGCGGCGAGAACATCGCTTCCTATGCCACAACTGCTCCACCTCATGTAGACATCATACATCATGTTTTCATTACATTCCCGCCCTTTACCGGCAAGGCCACCCCCTCCAAAAGACCTACCCAAACCTCCTCCACATGTACATGCTCCTATAGTTCCAAGCCCCCTCCCCCCCATGTCGCTCTATCTCTGACCGTCAATCTCCTCTCAGATCCTACCTATCTATCCACTTATCATATCCTACCTATCTATCCACTTATCGCATCCCCCAGCCTCTACTCGTGCGCTAATGGGCGCCCAACCCTTCCGCCCTGCTCTTTCCCAGCCGACTGCCCTTCTTCCCATCCCTTCTCCTCCCATCCAAGGTCTTCACATACCATTCGCTCCCAGTCCTGTCCCATCCCTTGTTTCAGATAATCTGCAGAATCAAGACCCTAGTACTGCTGCGCAACTATTAAGTATGTACAGGAAGGACTAGGGCTTCAGCACTGATCCGCTAAACCCCTTCCCATGCCTCAGCCTCCCTGACCAATTTCCCCTTCTCTTTGCCAGTACCCCTCCTTTCACACCTCCTACTCCCCCCTCCCATCCTCTCGGCTTCATTTTTCTCATTCCCTTCTCCTTTATGCAGGCCCAACTATTCTCTCTGTTCCGATGTCTTCATACCCTGCCTTTAATCTCCATGCTGCCATCCCGACTTCATCCCCCCTTTAATCCTCCTCCTGCTATTTGCTGCCCATGCTCATTCTAAAGCTGTTTTTGCTCCTCCCTTCTCACATCTTCTTCCACTGCACTTCCACAACCACATCGTACCAAAGGTGCTACCTGTCTCCATGGAAACTCTCCTTTCCCCCATCCTCAGCAGCTGCTGACAACTGTACTGCACGTATTGCTCCCTGCTACAGCTGCTGACCGGTCTCCCAAGCTGTAGCACCTCCTCAGCGATCACTCCCTCCCATTGTCCTACCCCTTAATCTCCTACTGCTCCTCCCCTCCCTCCCCCCTCTCCCCCTCCCTCCACCCTCTCCCCTCTCCTCCCCTCAATTCCCCCGCCTCCGCCATGCCTCCCCCCCTTCCCTCTCAGTCCCATCCCTTTACCCCCTGCGGCCCTCACCTCTTTGTCCACTGCATTCCAGAACCCCTTACCCACTGCCTCCATGGCCCACCCAGCTCCCCCCACCCCCAGCAGCTGCTCACAACTGTACTACACATACTGCTCCCTGCTACAGCTGCTGGGTACACCAGGAGCTGTAACAGCATCTGGGCAATCCCTCCCGCCCATGCCCTACTCCTACTGCACCTCCCCTCAATTCCCCCTCCTCCCCTCCCCTGCCTTCCCGCGCCCTCCCTTGCCCCCTCGACACCCCCGCTTCTGCCCTCCCTTCCCCCTGCCCTGCCCCATCATTTGTCCCTTCTCTCCCCCCCTCCTTCCCTTCCAGCCCCACCCCTCTTGCCCCCTACCCCCGACAGATGCTCACCTCCTTCTCCACTGCACTCCAGAAGCCTTTACCCACTGCCTCCATGGCCCACCCCGCTCCCCCCACCCCCAGCAGCTGTTCAATACTGTACTGCATGTACTGCTCCCTGCTACAGTTGCTGGGCAGACCCTCCAGCTGTAGCAGCTCCTGGAACTGCTGCTTTGACATCTGCTGCTGCTGCACTTTGATAAGAGAAGCAGCGGCTTGAGGGTCATGCTGCTCTAACTCCCTCATTGTTGCCTGCAAGGAGGGGGAAGACACCATGCAGTACTGAACCAAGCAGACAACTTCAATCTTACAGTATTGTTGCAGCAACATTTGCTGCTGCACTTTGACAAGATAAGCAGACACTTGAAGGTCGTGCTGCTCTAACTCCCGTAACGTTGCCTGCAAGGAGGGGGGGTGGGGGAAGACACCATGCAGCACTGAACCAGAATACAAGTACTAAACTCTGTCAAATGCTACCACGCCCACTGCTGCAATTTAATGAGAAAGCCAGAAGCTTGATGGCATGCTGCTCTAACTCCCTCAAGGTCGCCTGCAAGGAGAGGGGGTTTGGGGAAGACACGATGCAGCACTGAACCAAGCAGACAACTTCAATAGAACAGTATTGCTGCTGCAACAATTGCTGCTGCACTTTGATAAGAGAAGCAGACACTTGAGGGTCGTGCTGCTCTAACTCCCTTAATGTGGCCTGCAAGGAAAGGGGTTGAGGGAAGACAGCATGCAGCAATGAACCAGAGAGACAAACATTAAACTACATCAGTTGCTACCATGTCTGCTGCTGCACTTTGATAAGAGAAGCAGAAGCTTGAGCATCATGCTGCTCTAACACCCGTAACATTGCCTGCAAGGAGGGAGAGGCAGACACCATGCAACACTCTAAATGCTGCTCAGTCCATCAGTGAGTACAGTAACCAATATCTACCCGGTGATTGGCACCACTGCCCAACAGACAGCTCCAGTAACATCCCAACACTACTGTCTTGTAAATTTGTCGGGTTGTAGACAACTCTGATATCACAGCAGTGATGATGTAATGTCTGCTGCTGCAATATAAGAAAAAGGCAAGCACTGGCTTGAGGATCATGCTGCTCTAACTCCCTTATTGTTGCCTGCAGAGGAAAGAAGGTAAACCTGCAGTAAATGGCGCCGTGCCTTGTAGATAAAGGGAGTTGTTTGCACAGTGAGGCTCCCAAGCTACTTTTTAACTTCCATAACCCCTGCAAGTCCTCGACACACAAGTATAGCAGCAGGCTGTGCAGTGCTTGATCTCCTAACCACCGAATGAACCAGTAGGTTGTCTGCATGTCCTTTTGGTTTCATCACAGGCTCTGTACTGATCGATCCTAACCCCCGACTGAACTAGAAGCTATCCTGCATGTCCTTGCGGTTTCGTTCATTGGTAGCAGCCAGAAAGAAGAAGAAGATGAAGAGAGAAAAGAAGATGATGAAGAAAATGAAAGAAGAAGAACCTCTCCCTCACCTGGAAATTGTCTCCACAGAGCAATCTCTTAAACAACAGCTGTGCAAAGGGCTGCCCCAGCTGAGCTCTGTTATGTAGGGCTTGCCCCATCACCCACCCTGCCATCCAGTACGCTTGCTGCAGCTGCCATGATTGTGACAGCAGGGGGTTGAAGTAGAAGCTGCCACTTGACCTATTGAAGGTGAACAGAGCACCCTGTGGCACATGCAGAAGCGATGTGGGTGGTGGAATAAGCAACGGTCAGAGGCCAACTATTCTTCTGGTTAAAGAAGCAATGATCAAATACAGAAGCAATAATAGTAATCCGAGAGTCCAGTTTAATGACTCTCTGGAGAGGATGGGGAAGCAGAGTGTCTGCCATTCATTTGGTTGACCGTTTTTCCAATGCATTTATTTGGGTTGCTGGTATGGATATGAGGAAAAAGGCAGGTCCAAAAAGTGGTCTATCTGGTGTATTGTTTTTTTACCTGGCACTAGGGGAGTCCATTCGGCATCCGGGCTGGGCTGAATAGCATGTTGACAAACTGGTAATCACTCACTTTTTATTGCACAATTTAGATGTTTGTTTGATTGTTTGTTCGTTGCTGCCCGGTGCTCTTACACCTGATCTGCTCCTGGTGCCAGCTGCTCCCGCTGCTATACACTGCTGCTGCTGCTGCTGCTGTAGGCACTTATATGTTGGTCTTAACTTCGATATGTTGTGGGTTACAAGTTCCGTTTGACTAGGTAAATGGGGCTTGACTCCGGTGTGTTGTTTTTGGTCCATCATAGATAGCTAGCTTTTGTGCAGCCACACCTGCATTTCTGTTTGTCTTTTGTTTGCTGCTGGTCAAACCCTTGCTGCTCCTGTTTTCCCATTCTCAAGCAGCCACAGGATGGTGCACAGCACAACTCCGTGGCACCGGACAACCAAAATGCCATAACACCCACCTCAAGCTGGTTAAAATCACAGCAAGGTGCAGAACCACAAGGAACAAATAACACTGCACACACCAGCAGTCCTCACCCGATGACCATATGTTGCGCGGCAGCTATCTCAGACCTTACCCTAAGAGCTTGTGACTGGTGTCACAGGTACCATAAATCATCCTATACATGGCTCACCAGAAGATCCCCCTACAACGAAGAGACTCCGCCCTTTCAGATGCAGGCGCATGTCCTGCCCTCGCCTGAGTAGCCGTTCCTGCTGCCACTCTACTCTGCCATTGACATCGCGTTTCATGGTATGCGTAGCAAGAGTGCCATAGGCCTGTTCACCCAGCAAGCTGTTTATTCTAATGAGCGAGATGCAAACCATTGCATACTTCTCAGAGCATAACCTGATTCCAAACATGTGGGAGATGGGGAGTTTGTCTTTTATCATTACATTTCATGATATGACATAGCAAGAAGTGCCATAGGCCCCGCACCTCAAGCTGTCACAAAGAAGAGCGAGTTGGAACAGAATACGGGTTGTCTTCGGCATGTTTGTGTCTGTTTATACCACTCCCGAGGGTTGATAGGGCTTTTTAGGATGCAAAGCCTTTTAAGCAAATAAGCATTATGCACTATAGATTGCCTATATATAGGACCATGCACTATACATTATGTATAGTGTAGCTAGCACTATAGCTCTTTCCCCTCCTAGACCTCCTTGACCTCCTAGACCTCCTAAACCTCCTAAACCGGGTCTAGGAGGTCAAGGAGGTCTAGGAGGTCAAGGAGGTCTGGGAGGTCGAGGAGGTCTGAGAGGTCAAGGAGGTCCGGGAGGTCTGGGTAGGAGGCCAAGGAGGTCTAGGAGGTCAAGGAGGTCTGGGAGGTCAAGGAGGTCTGGGAGGTCAGGGAGGTCAGGGAGGTCCGGGTAGGAGGCCAAGGAGGTCAAGGAGGTCTAGGAGGTCAGGGAGGTCAGGGTAGGAGGTCAAGGAGGTCTGGGAGGTCCGGGTAGGAGGTCTAGGAGGTCAAGGAGGTCTAAGAGGCGAAGGAGGTCTAGGAGGTCTGGGAGGGCAAGGAGGTGTAGAACTCTTTTCGTGAGTGATCTGGTGCCTACAATGCAGGGGCCTGGTGCCTACAGTGCAGGGGTCTAGTGCTTACAGTGCCTACAGTGCAACCCTCTGGTCGTGGCATAAGTGGGTGATGGCACTCCCTTAGCTCTCGAGGGGCTGCTCAAGTCATTGCACTCCCTCTCGCCTTTGGGGCTGCACTCTCGCTACGCTCGAGTGCACCCCCAAAGTCTTGAGGGAGTTCAATAACTCTCGAGTACGCCCGCCCTCTCGAGCCACTGCGGGAGTGCTATAACCCCTACACCTGAAAATGGTGGTGGACCGTTTGTGGGGTGGGTTTGGTTGGTTGGGAGGGAGGTGTGGTGTGGTGGTCTCTTGTAGTTATGGAGGTCCTAGTTTGTGGGTAGATAGACGGAGGGGGGGAATATGGGGGCAGAGGGGGGATTGCAGGGTCATGAAACCGTCCTGAGCACTACACACCAGCAGCACTCACCTGGTGACCATCTGCAGGCCCAGCAGCAGTTGTCAGCCCTTGTCCCAGCAGCAGGAAGAACTCCTTACGTGGGCCATGCCCCTCCCCCGCCTCAACACCTAACTGCTTGCTGCCCTGCTTAGCCTTGCCCACAACACCTGCTGGAGGAGCCATACTACTAATAACACTGCTGCTGCTGGTGGTGTTGCTGCTGCTGCTGCTACTGCTGGTGGTGGTGTGGCTGTTGAGATCAAGGGCGTGATCTTCAAGCAGGAACCTTGGAAATAGCTTCACAACAACAGCACCACCAGCGCCAGCTCCACCTGAGCTCCCCCTTTGCTTTCTCTGCTCGTGTTGCTGCATTTGCTGCTGCCGTCCCGGCTGCACCGCCTGCTGCTGCTGCTTTTCCACCTGCCACCCCTCCTCCTCCTGCTGCTGCTGTAGGATGTCCCTAGGTAGCATGTTCTGATCTTCCATTGCAGCCAGGAGGTCCCAGAAAGCCCTTTTCCTGCTGACCACCAGCAGTAGCTTCACCTCGCTGCTGCTACTGCTACTGCTACTGATGCTGCTACTCCCCTGAATAACATAGGCAAGGAACGCCTGATGCATGGAAGGACACATCATTCTTTCATGCCAAGAGGAGAATATGGTTATGTGCTAAATTGCCTATAAAGGTATGGTATATTCATGAATAGCAACCCTTTGAAAAATGTGCCGGTGCTGGCTCAAGGCAAATCTGCCAATTCTTACGGGCCTGTCCCTGCCTCTGACTGTGCCTTAGTGGGGTGGGTATTAACGGGCCAGTCAATTACAGTGTCCCTGCACATGTGCTCAGCTAGCACAAACCAAGAGCTAGTGCTCTGTCCTTCTGCCAAACAGGCAGATGAGTTTCATGCTCACGATCTTCTCTAGGGTTTAGGGTTTACTTTTAGCATCAGGGTCCTCTATCTACCTGACGTAAGGACACAGTGAAATGCGTGACAAGTGGGTATCTGTGGCTGTGCACTGCACAAGCAGCGTACCTTGCCTGTGGGTGCTAAACAAGCTGCCAAATGAGACTCTGATGGCCAACCAACAGTGGCAAGCAGCTGCTGGAGCTGACGGCGGTGGCTCTGCAATTTTGCAGCCGATTCCAAAGTGACCTGCATGAATTAAAAAGAAGCAGCAGCAGCAGCAGTACTTTGCACTATAGTCCCATGCAGTCCCACCCCTAATGAGGTTCCCTTGCTGTGTGAATCAGCCCAGATACCATGCAGCAGGGATGGACACATGGTTGCAGGTATACCCATGCAGAAGTGGAAGGAGAGTGGTCTCGTTGTGCTGAGATTTTCAGAATAAGTCCCAAGAAGTTGGCAGTTATTAACAGTTTCAATGCTGCTGCTGCTGCCACACCCTGCAATGTTGAAAAGCTTGACCCCGTGTGCAGCTGCCTCCCCACAACTGCTCTTTACAAGACAATGGTGCCATGCTGAGAACTGCGGAGCCTTGTAGCTGCTGCAGACCTAGTAATCTGACAGACCTCCTTGCTGTGACTGCATGTATGGCTAGAGCTTCAACCAATGCAAGCTGCTAGGGTATCTTCCCAAGAGCAGGCCTCTGACGAGGTGATTTATTGGTGCTGCACACAAGGGGCAAATTTGTGGGAGGCAACTGCATACAGGCAGCGGTATGAGTGCTGCACAACTGCTAATCAGCACAGGCACGTTCCAGAGGTTGTGGCTGTGAGATGAGCACACCTGAGGCATCAATATGGACTGCAGCAGCCCCAGGAGCTCATCAGCTGCAGATACTGCTACCATTCGTTCTGCAGCACATGCTGCAGCATTGCCAACCTTCTGAGCCTTTAATTTCTGCTGCTGCTGCTGCTGCTGCATTTGCTGGTTTTGCCATAATTCTAGCAGAATGCCTGAGAGGCCTGATACTGCTGCTTGCAGGTTTGCCAAGCACCATTCCTGGGAGCTGCTGTTCTTGCTGCTGCTGCTGGTGGTGGTGGTGCTGGTGTTGCAGCAGTCTGTTAGGCGTCTGCATAAGGCTGCTGTTGAGGAGACGCATGAGGAGCAGTAAGCTTGAGATAGCGCTAGGCCCGCTTTGATGAGCCAAAGGTGCAAAATGCCCTGTAGTGTTTCTGCTGCTGCTGCCCTGCATCCAATCAGGCACCGTCAGAATGGATGCGTACTGCTTTGCTGGGAAACTCCTGTTGCAATGGGTATAAGACGAATGCCAGCAGGTTCACGTTTAATTTGCTCTGTTGGCCTGTATGGACCGCTCCAAGTGTACTTTGTGCTGCTGGATGGCCCTATGCGGAGCAGCGATAAACGAGCTGTTTCTGTGGAGGTTCGCGGGGACGGTCGGCTTTTACCTGGTGCTAGACGTCAGCTCTTTGCGCGCTAAAGTCTTGGCTGTCCGCAGAAGCTGGTCTACCGATGACAGCTGTTTGACTTGTCCCCAAGCCTCCTGAGCGTTGATCTGTTCCGCGCCGCTTGGTAAAGGTGCAACTCTAGAACGATTTGGTGCACCGAAGCAACAACGAAAAGCCATTCACTTCCCTGCAGCAGTCGGACCACTTCGAAGGGTCTCTGTCAGGTCCGCACAATGCCCAGCTGACATCCAGTAAGACGACCAGATGAAGCACGTAGAAGTTGCGGATCTCAAGCAACAGACTAATTCCAATGAATGGGTATCAGTTGTGCTCAGGGCCGGTAGCACGTGATCAATCTGAAGTGAGTGACAAGAGTGAGCGGCACTACACCCGCCTTGTGTCAAAGCTGCATCAGGTGGAGGCAATCTTTTGGCATTATTTCGGTGCAGGCACTAAAAGTGCAAGCCGAATCCATCAGGCTGCATCTGTGCTGGAAACACACCGTTTGGCCTCTTTTGCATACGCCCCTTGCGGTGCTGGGATGGGGTGCAGTGGAGCAATTTGAAGCCATCGCATGTGCTTCTTTACCTAACAATGCCCTGCCTAGTGTGACGTGTTGGTGAACAATGGCGAGCGCTACGCATTACGCAGCAAAGCATGGCCAGGGACCTACCCTCATCCACCTTGCGTGGGCCCGGTACAAGCAGCAGCTCAACCGCAATCCCCTCCGGACCAAGGTGATCTATGCTTAGGCCTTTCATGTCACTGTATGTGACATGTAACACCTTATCCTTGCCCGTTGCTCAGGCACTGACGTCAGCATGCACTGCGGGGGTCAGCGACGTAGTTGCGCAGAAGATCACAGGGCGTAAGTACGATTTCAGGCGGACTATTAAACTAGCGGTAAGCATTTATAATGTATGTGGATTGGTTCTATGTGCTAGCTACCTCACATCTGCATTGGGTGATGTAGCTCTACGGACTGCTCTGGAGCGGTCCTGTGGTTCACTACTGGCAGAACTTCCTCCAGCGCCTGTTCCAAGGGAAGGCAGATCTCAACACGGCTGTCAAGAAGGTGGGCACTGCATGCCTGTAAAGGGCGTGCTTTCCAATCGGGTTTGATAGTCATGCAGCTGCCCACAGACCTGTTAGTTGTCCCTGTTGCATGTTGTGCTTTGTCTACAAAGCTGTGCCAGGGCCCATTGCTGGAGATGTAAGTGTTCCGTAGGTTTAAGGCAGGGGTGTGGCCCTGCTGAAGCAAGGATGAGCATTGTTGCCTGTACTTAAGTTGGGTCCCCACCATCCGCGCATCACACCCTGCTGCTGCAAGCTCCTTGACAGATGCAGCCATGCGCTGTGTCAGTTCCAGGCCCTATTGCAATGCATCTAGCACTGCTGATCCTCAGTCAGAGCACTGCGTGCGAGCTGGTGCCCTAATGCCCTAGATATAAGCATGCTGTGCATGCATGAGGGTGCTGAGGGTGCTGAATTGATATTTTTGGGTGTTATGTTCCACCTCGCTGTTCTTCGTGACAGCTTGAAGTGCGGGGCCTATGGCACTTTTTGCTATGGCATGTCATGAAATGAAATAATAATGTTATTCCTGCTGCTTTCCAGGTGGTCCTCGATCAGCTCACCATTGGGCCCATATTGAACTTGGCCTTCATGACCTACACCTCCGTGGTGGTCAATGGTAAGCATGCAGCCATATTGCTTGAACCATGCAGTCAGTGATACTGGTGTGCCATAGCCAATGTGCCATATGCCCCCCAGACCAAGCTGTTTCTAAAGCAGCAAGGTGGAACATAAAATGGGATTGTCTTCGGTATGCAGTTAGAGACGATGACTGCATATGCCTAGGCCTGCAGCCATACAGTGCTTTCGAAGTCTGGAGCAGCAGCCATTCAGCAACATCTGCTGGCAGCAACGTTAGGTATTTTTGTCAGCATGGTCACTCGCAACTGCTCGGGCAAGAGGTTGCTCCGGTGACGATGGTTACGAGTTTGTGAGATCCGCCAATAAGCTTCGCTGTGAGATTCCATCTTTATAGGAGTCCCTTTGGCGGGAGTGCCATTGAAGAGACAACATGCCTGTAGCAAGGCGGCGCAATTAACCAGACCGGCTGCTGCTCTCCTGTGCAGGGATTTCTCCTGCCATCGCATTCAATGCTATCGTCAACAACTACCCCGGGGCACAGGTACAGGGCTGGAAGGTAAGGTCTGGTTTCGCCTCCTGGGTGCTGCCATAGGCATATGTCGTGTATAGTTCTGTAGTAGCCACAGTGGGCACAATGTGCAAAGAGACGGCCTCAGGTCCTTGCTCGCAAGTGCCACAGAGCCTCTCGTCTGACTCGTCACAGCTTACACGTGAGCTGAGCTTTGTATCGTAGGGAAAAGCCTAAAGTTTTTGGTTGATGGTGTTTAAGTCGCTGCAGGCCGTCATCTATTGACACTAACTTGATGATGAATCTGTGGCCACAGAGTTATGCAATGATCTGTCTCAAGTGTCATTACTTGGTTCTAGTACTTCCACACCATGTTGGCTCACTGGTACTTCAGGGTTAGAGGTGGATTTACGGCAATCCCTTGGCCTTTTATGCTGCAGGTTTGGCCCATTGCAAGTCTCATCAACTATCGGTTCATTCCGCTGCAGTTTCGGGTGCTCTTCATCAATGTGATCGCACTTTTCTGGTGAGTAACCAGGTCTGTATTTGTTTGGTGCAGCTAGCAAGTGCATGCACCATTAAAAGCCATCTACTTTGGCGTGTAAGCCAGCTAGTTATGGTTGCAGTACATCGCATAACTGGGCTGACAATACAGGAGACTGCATGCATTTATGACAGGCTCCTTGGCATGCCACAAGGCATGTGCTGGAGATATGCGTCAGCAAATGGGATGGGAGTGCGGACAGCTAATGGCCAATACTTTAGGGCTGCAGTCCAGAGGCAGGTCTACCAGATCCAGTTACATTGTGGATGTAATCAGTCAGATACGGCTGTCTATGTGCCCATTCCATTGGCTGCAAGTATTTTAATGTTTGGCAGCTGGTCAATTGGAGGTTCTTATAGGGCATCTTCGAGCCTGGGCTGACAAGCCGTCCTTGTTTTTCAAGTAGGAGGCTCTTACCCCCATTGGGTCAGTGGAGGTTTCGGGTGCATTTCAACTACCGTAGCTGCTTTACATGCCTAGGCATATGCTGTCATGCTTGCATGCCGAAGACAACCCGTATTCTGTTCCACCTCGCCGTTCTTTGTGACGGCTTCAGGTGCAGGGCCTATGGCCCTTTTCGTATGGCATATCACGAGTTGTAATGAGAGGGCTTCTGTAGTAAGCATAAGTTGTACATTGGATTCAGTGCGTGCCTACTGTAGCACGACTTGACCACGAGCACATAATATCCCAGAACACATACCAGAATGCATCTAGGACTCTGGCTTGTAGTTTATGAGAAGTGTATGCACCGGGCCCTCCCCCCTCCAAAGGAGACAGAGGCATAAACGTCACGGCATACTAACTGATGCTTGGAGCATTGTACTGTTCTGTACAGGAGCATCTTCTTGATCCTCAAGGCACGAGCGGGTGGCAAGTAGTGGAGGTTGGAATCAAGGCTACAGACATTGTTATGTGTTGAGTTGGGCTCAAGCAAGCGGAGGGCGTTGGCACTGCATGCTGTCCCTGCCTCATATACTGGGGGCGGAAAACTCGTGAGATGTATGGAGCAGTTGCTTCTGCCGCTATAGTAAAGTTGATCAACTCCCCATTTGTGCATAGCTTTCTCTCACTGGTCACTGATGATCGTTAGCGAGTGGTTGGATGGCAGCAGCATGATAGTTAGACAGCTTGTGACGGCTTGTCATGGCTTGTGACCGATTTAGTCGGAGATTGAGCAGTGACTGCGCGTTATGTGATCAGAGTGGGAAGTTTAGGGAGACTGGGGATTCTCCACCCGCCTAATTGGAACTTGAGTGGGTTGGGGCATGTTAAGTGCGGCATGGGATATTCATTTTTTCATCCATGCATGTCTGGCATATGGCTGTTGCTGCTTGGTCACTGCGATTGTATAACGTGCGTGCATGGTACAGGCATCCCGCAAACTCTCAAGGTGCTCTTGAAGGCGTTTGTGCCGTTTGCGGCGAAGGTGGCCAGCTGAACCATCTGACTTGTCTGCTATCTTCGTATTGGTGGACTGCACGGGATACACGGTCATCATAGCTTTGAAAGCATACCTTTCTTACCTTAAATCATCCTAGTCGCACTGACGCCCATCTTCTTCTATAATCTGGCTGAGTGACTGTCTGGCTTCCACAACACTACATCATGAAGTCCACACTGACATGCCATGGCCAGCTAAGGCTCTGTTACGCCCAAGCTCGTAGAACAAAAAGTGCACCTGCCACGTTACATCATATCCATGCATGATAAGGCGCACGAAACACTGGCCGGACATTGCTCGCCTGAAAGTAGTTGAGCTGCAATTGACCGGCAGGCCTTGGTGGTGCTCTCACTAGGATGGCTTATGTTTCCACATGCCCGCTTGGACGTACCACCGCTGCCGCCTGCGCTGCATGTAAGCGTGGTCTCTGTTGCAGTACATTCCGAAGAATCAGTGGACGTTTGAAACCTTTTGTAGTAGTCGATGCTAACATACATGCTCATGAATACAAGCTCTCTTTGTCCATGCAGAATTCATAAGCCCTGCCAACATGTCTGCGGCTGACCCGGAATGGGGCAAGCTCTTCACATCCTGGGACAGACCTGCGATCAAGGAGTGCTTAAAGAGACCAGCGCCGTCTCCCCTGCCAAAGGGCGGCCCTCTAGGCCGGCTCCTCAAAGCTACATGCCAGCTCCTGCCTGAACCCAAGAAGGCACCTTACGAGCAGGTTGCAGGAGTAGCAGCCAAGGCTGTGCCCTGTAACGGCGTGCAACTGCTGGCCACCATCCAGCACTGGCTGCAAAAGACGCCTAATGAGGAGCTCCTTCAGCCTATGTCTTACTGGTGGATGGTTACGCACGGCTTGGCCCAGTTGGTGATTGGCTCGGGGGCTGGTGACAGCCAACTAACAAGTAGCTGTTGGGAGCAACTTACTCAGCCAGCAGGTACGCATCTGGAGGTTGGTACAGGTTGAAAAACAGGGGAGAGTGCGGACGAGAATAGCAGGGTCTGTCATGCATCTGGTTCAGAATCATCATTGCCATCTGCTGCCACACTGATAGTTCCTCATGGTTCCTGATGGTTTAAGCTGTTGTGATACCAGAGCATGCGGTGACCTTCAATGATCTTGCAGTCATCCAAATCCCAAGGTCGCGTTCCAACCGCTTTTAGGCGGGGAAAGCAATCCTTGATGTCCATGCAGCAACAATAATTGATCATTGTTGCAAACGAAATTTTCTACATCCTACGGTCTATGTCCAGTACACCGGCTGCCTTGGAAGGCAGCAATTGCTTATAGCACACTGTGCTGCCTCTTCCCCTTGCAGGTTGGATGTCCAGTACACCGGCTCTCCTTATGTGGTCGCTTCAGCACACAAGCAGGCCTAATTGGGAAATGGCTAACTTGCCTATCTGGCTGTTGGTCACATTCATGTGCGATGTGTGGAGCAATAACTACAAGCTGCTAGGTATCTCCCCAGTGTTCATGGATTTCCTTCAGAAGATGCCTGAAATCAGCCAGCAGTACCTCGACCAGCTCAGCCCCATCATCCGTGATTCCCGGCAGGGCCCTGGTACCAAGGCCTTTGAACACTATAAGATGATCATGACCTTCCAGTATCTCCTACTGAAGGTCATCCAGGACCATCTAGATCTCAGCTCTCTATCATCAAGCCCGGACCTTGGACCCCTGCAGTCTGCACCAGCACCCATAGGCAGCATTCTGCTGAACCCGGTAACAGAAGCAGCTGCAGCGGTGCGACTGGCGGGTGCCTGCCAGTTTGTCAATGAGAAGGATTTGGTCCAGGGATCCAGGAAACAGACGCAGCATACCACGCCCCAAGATCGCCATGGCGGAGCGACCGCTGAGAGCAGCAGCAGGCGAGCTGTCCCCGTCAATGCACCAGGTGGTTTCGAGTACGCTCCGCCTCCAACTCCCCAAGACCACGTTGCAGCGCCCGTGCGTAATTGGCTAGTAGCAGTCACAGCTGTAGCCAGCATGCTTGGTGGGATTCCCAAAGCTTACACCATGATCGGTGCCTTCGGTGCTCCTTTAAAAGTCCTCGGGACGGTGGTGGACACGCTGTATGGCCCTGAGGTGGGGCATGCGCCCTACAGCCGGATGTCCCTTGCATCACTAGAGGGCTTGAAGCTGCTTCTCGAAGTAGCTGCCCTGTCAGCTGGTATGGATGGCAGTCTGGAGCAGCTCATCTGGCTGATGCAACCAACCATGTCTCTGCTCATAGCTGCTGCTTGTGGCAGCAGCTTAGAGCAGCGGCAAGCCTTCATCGCGAACAGGGGGAAGCTGCTACTCCAGGTGCTGTGGCGTGTAGGCAAGGCTGTGAGTGCTGAGAGTCAACAGAAGCAGCCAGTGTTGGGTAATTCAGATGCAATGGTCCGAGTGCCGTTCTCTCAAAGGGACGTCATCAGCATGATGGTTCACCTCCTGGATGTCTTAGTTTGCCCTTGTAGCACAGGCTCCAGCTTCATTGCAGGTAAGTACGAGATGCAGTTCATAATGATATGTGGCTTGCAGTATGCTGCTTGTGGAGGAGTGAGGTGCAACACTATGGAGCAGTCCCTGCATGGTTTGTGAATTTCCATAGTTCTAGGTTTTGTCCGCCATCTGTACATTCAGGCTTATCAATATTATATGCCAACATGTTACCACAGCTAGAGCCACAGGCTTGAAACACCGTTACACATATGCTGCCATGTAGTAGCTCTCAATTGCACCATTAGCTGATGTGCGCTGCCTTGCTGATTCATATCAGCAACGTACGGTTAATGGATACAAGCAACTGTTGCTATAAGGACCATAAGACATATGCATGTGGAAGCTGACAGCTGCAGCATGTATGCACATATCGTATTCTTGGTAGTAAGGCGGGTCCATGCCTCCTGCTTGTCCTGCTTCCTCTTGTCCAGGTACTAGTGGCGAGCTCCTGACACAACTTGCTGCAGCATGCCCCCTCTCCTACTACAACCTCATAGAGCTCAGCTGCAGAGGCGGCAGGGCGTATGGCCAGCCCAAGCTTGTGGCCACGACTGCCACCAAGCTGCAGCTGGCTGAGCTCCTGGTAGGCCAGGGACATCAGCAGCTGCTTCCAAGCTGGTCACACTACAAAGCATACACCGCAGCCACTGCTAGCTGGGTGAAGACCTATGCAGCAGTGCTCCAGGCAGTAACCCCCGCATTAGCAGCCGCTGGTGGTGGTGGGCGGGTCTGGGACCAGACGACAAGGGCCCCTGTGGGAAAAGGGATGACATCGGATGTTGATGGCTTGACTCTATCCCTGATGAGTCACCAGCAGTGGCTACTGACTGAAATCTCCCAGCTGCAGATGCTGCCTGTAGGTGCGGCCAGGATGCTTTTCTCTTTTGCTGGTTTGCACTTTGAGCTTGACTCAGAGCACAGCCACACCCCGGCTACCATTCAGCTGCTGCTGCTGGTGTGGTTAGCACGGGCAGTGGCAGTTACAGCAAAACTGCTTCTGGGGGTTGCTGGGGTATGCAGAAAGGGAAACAGCAGCAGCAGAGCGGCAGGTGGGGGGTCTAGAGCGGGCAGTAGCAGCAGCAGTGGGATGGAAGGTGGTGGTGTGGGCAGTAGCAGCAGGAGCGGCCATGGCCCTGACCTTGCCGCTGCAGTAAAGAAGGCTGGGGTTGCTAAAAGCCTGCTTGCTTTGCGGGGGACCCACCATCCAGACATTGGCAGCAGCAATAGAACGACGACTCAGGCTGAAACAACTGCCAGAGTTCTCAGCATTGCCCTACTGCAGTACCAAGCTTTGGTACTATGGCATCGGCATGTTTGTAAGGCTGCTGCTGCTGGTGTGGATGGGGACACATTAACAAAGTGTGGAGCTTCTTGTAATGACCCTCCCAACGCCCCTGCTGCTGCTGGAAGTGGTCCTGCCAGTAACAGGGCCCCCACATCAGCTGCATCACGCGCTAAGGGCTGTGGCATGCCAGATGTGACCAGCAATCTCGCAGCAGCAGCAGCAGCAGCAGAGACCAGCACGCGCCTTGAACCAGCTGCTAAGGAGTGTAAGGCAGCTGCCTGTACTACAGCAAGCTCAGCCCCAGCCCCTGGAAGCGCAGCAGTCCCCCGCCGCATTGCCAAGCTGCCCCAGCACGGCTTGCCCTCAGCAGTGGTGTCTCAGCTGGACTTCATCAACAGCAGCTGGCCTCACAAAGTGCTATCAGGGGAGCAGCAGACATTTGGGGAGCAGGAGGTGGAGCAGCTGCTGCAGGACCTGCTGCTGTTGGGGCAGCTGCTTATGGAGGAGGTGCCATCACCTATTGGGTGTAACAACCCGGGTTGTGGGGACCTGAGGGGGTTGTCAGAGCTGACAGCATCGTGCAAGACATGCACTGGGTGTGGTGTGGTGAAGTACTGCAGTAGGGCGTGCCAGGTGGGACATTGGAAGGCACATAAGGACATGTGCAAGAAACTGCAAGGATAGGTGGAGTAGGGCAGGGGTTTTGAATGTGGTAGTTGGGGTTACGAGGTAATACTGCTTATGATTTGCAGCATATGAGGATGCTTGTTGGTTGGTGCCGCTGTGTTATGATGCAGCAGGCCAGGCTGGGGCGGCTGCATATGCTGTCACGTTCATTTAGAAGGTGCATTCCCGGAGGGCAAGTACAGGTTTGGACTCTGACCATGGCTTATGGACGCTGTCAGTTTGGGCTAGGTTGGGATGGTGGATCCCAGACTCTGCTCCACCTTTGGGTTCTGTCATGGCACAGCTTACTACCCTGGTTATGGGTGCTAGCAACTGGTGTACGTTTGGTGTAAGTATGGATGTTGAATGGAACATACACTACTCAGGCTGATGGAGCCGATGTTAATGGACAGATGTTCTTGCGTGGCTACATCAGCAGCTAGTGCAATGAGAGCCTCTGTGCATGCACCGTTGTGGAGTGGAGGTTTGCTCGCTGCATAACAGCTGTAAGAGCTGGGTATACTGACTCTGGACGGGAGCAAGCATCCTTGGCATGTAGTGACTCCGTCAGGACAACTGCAGGAGGTGCAGATCGGATGGATTTCTGGACAGCTGATGCTCAGAATCTAGGGCTGCAGTGTAGGGGCATAAGCATCATTTTTGCATACGAATGGAACTCATAGTGTTTGGAGCATTGTTCTACTTTGTCCAGGAGCGATCTTCTTGATCCTCAAGGTGGTGAGTAGTGGCAGGAGGTTGGAAGCTACATGATGTTGTGTGGTTGTTTTGCGGTCAAGCAAGGGAGGGTAGTGGCGTTGCATGTTGTCCCTGCTTCAAATGGGACAATGAAATGTATGTAACAGCTGCCTCTGACTACAGTAAATTTGATCACTGATGTATGTGGTCCTAGGCGGATTGATTGGGAGCATGCCAGCAGCTTGAGTGGCGGCCTGTCACGGTGTATAACCAATAAGTAGAAGATTCAGGAGCCAAGTGGGCAGCATTTGATGAAGCTGGGACGTGTAATTGGGGATGATTGGGGAAGCTGATGAGGATGATGAAGCTGGGAATGTAACTAAGGGGAAAATTTTTTAAAGTATAAAATAGTGTGTGCACTTTTTTTGGCCTGTATTCATTGTATCTGCTTGGACATGCATGATCATGGAGTTCAACTGATGGATGGTGTTCAGTTTTTTCCTGGTTCTATCTGTGTTAGTGGCTTTGCCACCCCTGTGGTGAACTGTGGCACCGCACGCGTGCCGATGGGTTTGCCAATGTAAGATTCACACACACAAGGGGATGTCCCAGCTGGTTAATGCGGCACTTGAGCCTTGGGCCCTGCTAAGCGCATGTCTTTCATCCAATGCATGTCTGAAGCATGGCTGTGCATTCAAGGAGGTCGGTTGCTGCTTGTTCAAGGGTAACATGTAACAAGGTACAGGCATTCAAAACATTCTGAATTCCTGGTGCTCGCGAAAGCCACGAAGAGGACCACCTAGTAGTTGGTTGAGTAGCAGTTGGACCGGGTACTCGTGTTGGCAGATCACCGTTGTCTCGGTGGACTGCACTGTCAGTGTTGGGGCCGTAAGCGTGCAACTTCTTTGGGCTGGGTTTCAAGGACCGCTGCCAGTCGCCGTGCAGTCCAGATGGGCCATCGGGCACTAGTGGATGACAGTTTATACAGGGAGATGCGGCTGTACACTCGTTAGCACCACAGTAAGCAAGCATCCCTGAGACCGTGTCCAGGCGCTAGTGAAGTGAGTTTGTTTTATTTATAAATGGCTGAAGTCTGGGTGAGTGGCTGTCTGGCTTCCAGCACACCCATCATCAACCAAGTCCATGCCAAGGCTAAGCGCTCTGAGTTCCCCCGAAGCGCGTTAACAAGCTCATAGAACAGACTTAGGTATGCCACTGCAAATCATAGCCACGCATGATCCAGCGTACGGCCTGCTCACCGGACTGATGCTCTGCCTGAAGGTCGTTGAACTTCATTTGACTGACACGCTTTGGAGGTGCTCTCACTAGAATGGCTTATCTTTCCACACACCCGCTTGACCCTGCAAGTGCTGCTACGTGCGCTGCATGTAAGCCTGGTCTCTGTTGCAGTACATCGCTGAAGACACAATGGACTTTAGTCGAATCTATGTCATGATTGATGCTGGAAGAAATGCTCACAAAAGCTCTCTTTCTCCATGCAGAATCCGTCTGCCCTGCCATCATGTCTGCGGCGGACCCAGAATGGAGCAAGCTTATCACGTCCTGGGACAGACCTGAGATCAAAGAGTGCTTAAAGAGGCCAGCACCGTCTCCTCTGCCAAAGGGCGGCCCTCTAGACCGGCTCCTCAAGTCCACTTGCAAGCTCCTGCCCCAACCCAATCAGTCAGCTTTCGAGAAACTATCACGAGCAGCAGCCAAGGCGGTGCCCTGTCGCGGCGTGCAGCTGCTTGGCACCATCCAGCACTGGCTGCAAAAGACGCCTAATGAGAAGCTCCTTCTACCAATGTCTCACTGGTGGATGGTCACGCATGGCTTGGCCCAGTTAATGACTGGCTCCGTGGATTGTCCAAGCCAGCTAACAGGAAGCTGTTGGGAGCAACTTACTCAGCCAGAAGGTAAGCAATTGGTTCAGGATCATCATTACCATCTGCCGTCTAAACTGATAGTTCTTGACACATCCGATGCTCGAATGTCCATTTGGAAGGCAGCAGTTGCTCAGGACACACTATGCTTCCTCTTTTCCAAGCAGGTTGGATGTCCAGTACACCAGGTTTCCTTCTGTGGTCGCTTCAGCACACAAGCAGGCCTGACTTCCCTCTGGCTAACTTCCCGATCTGGATGTTGGTCAACTGCATGTGCGATATGTGGAGCAGATACTACAAGCTGCTAGACGTCTGCCCAGAGTTCCTGGACTTCCTTCAGAAGATGCCTGCAATCAGCCAGCAGTATATCGACCAGCTCAGCCCCATCTGTGCTTCCCAGCAGGGTCCTGGTACCAAAGCGTTTGAACACTACAAGATGATTGTGAGGTTCCAGCATTACCTTCTGAATGTCACCCATGGCCACATACTTCTCAGCATTGTTTCAGCAACCCCAGACCTTGGTCCCCCGCAGTCAGCACCAGCGCCCATACGCAGCATCCTGCTTAACCCCGCCACAGAAGCAGCTGCAGTGCTGGAACTGGCGGGTGCCTGCCAGTTTGTCGCTGAGAAGGATTTGGCCAAGGGATCCAGGAAACAGACGCAGCAAACCAAGCCCCAGAATGGACCCATCCCTCACAGCAGCAGCAGCCAAGCCATTCCGGTCACTGCACCAGATGGTTTTGAGTACAGCCCACCTCCTTTTTCCCCAGACCACACTGCAGCACCCGTACGCAATGGACAAGTGGCAGTTGCAGCTGTAGCCAAGATGCTTGGTGAGTTTCCACAAGCTTACACCATGGTCGGTGCCTTCAAAGCTCCCGTGCAAGTCCTTGAGATGGTGGTGAAGATACGGTCTGGCCCTCCTTCAACTACAACTGAGATGGGGCAAGTGCCCTTCAGCGAGATGTCCCTTGCATCACTAGCGGGCTTGAAGCTGCTGTTGGAAGTAGCTGCCCTGTCCGCTGGTATGGATGGCAGTCTGGGGGACCTCGTCTGGCTTATGCTACCAACCGGCTTTCTTCTCACATCTGCTGCTTGTCACACCAGCTATGAGCAGCGGCAGGCCTTCATTGCAGAGAGGGGGAAGCTGCTTCTCCAAGTGCTGTGGCGTGTAGGCAAGGCTATGAGTGCTCAGAGTCAACAAAAGCAGCCAGTTCTGGGTAATCCAGATGCGCTGGTGTCAATGCCGCATGACTTAACTCAACGGATTATCATCAGCAACATGGTTAATTCCCTGGATGTCTTAGTCCGCCCTTCCAGGACATGCTCTGGCTTCGTGCAGGTTGCAGGTGTGTACGGGATGCATTTCACAATTATAGAACGCTTGCAGTGTGCTGCTTGTGGAAGAGTGAGGTGTGTCGCAACTGTGCATGGTTTGTACAGTTTTTTGGTTCTCTGCTTTGTCCGGCACATCTGCATTCAGGCTCATGAAACGGACATGCCTAAATGATATGTTACCAGTAGACCCACAGGCCCTGAACACCCACTTGGCAGGGCGCGTCAGTGCTGTCATGTGGTAGGTGGCAGTTGGCCATTAACTTGATTGGCACTGCTTTGCTGATTCTTCTTATTGCACAGTTAATGGACGCAAGCAAGTAACTGTTGCTAGTTAGGACCATTGCTTTAATGCATGTGAATGTGGCAGCACGTATGCACTGACCGTATTCTTGGTAGTAACAGCCGTCCCTGGTTCCTGTTCCCTTTGCTTCTTCTTGTCCAGGTACCAGCGGCAAACTCCTGACACAACTTGCAGCAGCATGCCCCCTCTCCTACTACAAGCTCATGGAGCTCAGCTGCAGAGGCGGCCTGGCATATGGCAAGCCCATATCCCTGGCCTTAACTGCCTCCAAGTTGCAGCTTGCTGAGCTCCTGGTAGGCCAGGGACATCAGCAGCTGCTACCAAGCTGGCTACACTACAAAGCATATACCTCAGCCACTGCTAGCTGGGTCAAGACCTACGCAGCAGTGCTCCAGGCAGTAGCAGCCGCTGGTGGTGGTGAGGGGGGTGCGGACTCGGTGACAAGGGTGCCTGTGAGAAAAGGGATGACACCGGCTGTTGATGCCTTGACTCAAATCCTGATGAGTCACCAGCAGTGGCTACTGGCTGAAACCTCCCAGCTGCAGGTACTGCCTCTAGGTGCGGGCAGGATAGGTTTAATCTATCCCGATTTGGACTTTGAGCTTGACTCAGAGCACATCCACACCCCTGCTACCATTCAGCTTCTGCTGCTGGTGTGGTTAGCACGGGCAGTGGCAGCTACAGCAAAGATGCTGCTGGCGGTGGTTGGGGTATGCAGGAAGAAGAAGAGCAGCAGCAGCAAAGTTACAGCAAAGCAGCAGGTGGGGGCTATAGACCAGGTAGCAGCAGTGGAATGGAAGGTGTTGGTGTGGGCAAAAGCGGCAGCAGGAACGGCCTTGGCCCTGACCTTTCAGCTGCAGTAGAGAACGCTGGTTTTGCTACAGGCGTTGTTGCTTTGCGGGGGACCGGAAACCCGTATGCTGGCAGCAGTGGAACAACAACTGAGGCTGAAACCTCTGACAGAGTTCTCAGCATTGCACTCCTGCAGTATGAAGCTTTGGTACTGTGGCATCGGCATGCTTCTAAGGCTGCTTCTGCTGCTGCTGGCGTCGATGGGAACACTCCAGCAACATTTGGAGCTTCTCATTGCAGTGACCCTGCCAAGACAGCCCCTCCTGCTGCTGCTGGAAGCACTGCTATGGGTAAGACGCCCCCTACATCAGCTGCATCACCTGCTAAGGGCTGTGGCATGCCAGATGTGGCAAGCCATGAGACAGCAGCAGCAGAGAGCAGCGTGCCCCTTGAACCAGCTGCTAAGGACTGTAAGGCAGGTGCCAGTACTACATCATGCTCAACACCAGCCTCTGGAAGCGCAGCAGTCCCCAGCCGCATTGCCAAGCTGCCTCAGCACGGCTTACCCTCAGCAGTGGTGTCTCAGCTGGACTTCATCAACAGCAGCTGGCCTCACAATGTGCTATCAGGGGAGCAGCAGCCAGCTGGGGAGCAGGAGTGTAAGGAATGAGTCTTCCTTAGCACCTACGCCGCAAGATTGCGGAGTTTAGCGGGAGCCGTGCAGACGGGCGACGCCTGTTGCTCCTGTCGCCGCCGGGATTCCGGTCGCATCCGCCGGTGGCTTGATGAGCCGCCGTGCGCCGGCGGAATGCCGGGCGAGGGCCGGCGGGGGCGATGCCCCCAGCCGGAGGGAGCGGACCGCTCCCGTCGAACTACGGAGCCTTGATCTCCTGAATGGAGTACGTAGGCAGCCGCTGGGCTATAATAAGCCCACGGTGCAGGCCCTTCCCTATTCAACCATCCCTCGTGTCTGCGAGGTGGAAATCGTTACAGTGGTTTTCGGAGCCATCGTTGCGAAGCGAGCCTACGTGAAGTGGCCGAGCGGAGACTACATCGCGCTACTCCATCCTACAGCGAGCTGTACCCAGAGCGGTGACTACCTGACAACACGCGTGCATGAGATGAAACTCTCAAAGGGGCGAAGCTCCAGTTTGGGATCCTGGCCAGGGGTATACTAAAATAGGGCCCTAGTAAATTAGCTTTGCCAAAATTGCGATTGCATTTTGGGGGGCTGCCGGCATAGAACAATAGACAGCTGTCTAGTGAGGTTTAATAGGTACCTAGCAAATTCATTGCGCGCATAGCTGAAGCATTTCTTAGTAGCTACTGGATTGCTGAAAGCATCCTGCACAGAGTGCAACTGATCAATTGCTAAAATAAGCAATTATGGCAGGTTTTGGCTTGCCTGCACTGAGCCATGGCAGACTAGTATCCTGAACATGAAGTGCATGCAAGGCATGAGGATACAGATCAGAACTCTGATGAGAGTAAGAGCAGCTCGGAAGAGACTGCCAGCGACCATGAATTGTCTGCTGATGAAGAGCAGCAGGAACATGAGCAGTAGGATGCTCAGACGGAAGCCCCTAACTTACAAACAGAAATAAGGGAGGAAAGAAGGGTAGGGCTAGCTGCTAAACAATATAGCAGAATATTGCACTTGATGACAGAGGCTCAAGGCAATAAACAATGGCCCGCAAGGCGGCGGTGGCTGAGACTGCTACTAACTACCCATGCTCCCCATGCACTGAATGTGTACAGGATGAGGAAGAGCAGATGAACACAAAGCTCAACGAGGCTGATGGCCAGGAGGCTGACAGAGGCCCTGAGAAGGCCAAGAAGGCTTCAGGTGCTGTAGTCTCCCTCATCCAAGGGCTCTCTGGTAAGAACAGATTGGCAGATGCAGAAAGCTTTAAGCCAATGTAGGCCTGAGATAGGTCATCAACAAGCCAAGCACTTTTAAGTGGTGCCAGTGGTCGCTTCCATGAATGGAAAAATGAAGTACAGATGTATATCAAAGTGATGAATGTCCCCTCAGACCTGCCAGTCAGTACTATATAGTACAGAGTTACCTGAGAGGAACAACTCTAGATTCATGACGGCAGAAGCTGGATTATGTACATGGCTGTGAATGGAAATTCGGCCTCCTACCAGCTTAGAGGAGTTCCTGCGCTACATGAATGAGCGCATCGAGCATATAAATCCTGAATTGGTAGCTCGAGATAAGACATGGGTCTGTTACAGGATAAAATGACCCTGCATCAGTAGCATCTTCGTGAGTCCGAAGCATGCTAGATATTGATCCCTTGGTGGGGTAACGTAGCTGATAAGATCCACCGCCTCTTGTCCGGGCTGAAGCCTTTCTATACCAAATTAAGGTGGACTAAGCTATTGTGCAATGATTGCATACATCTCTGCTTACATTTCTGATGATATGTCCACCCATGCAGATGAGCTAAGGGTGTGTATAAGCAGAGAGGTCCTGAGGGCCGTGACCTTCACAAGCACAGAAAGCAAGTCAGGGCAGACTGAACAGTTTCCTGAAAAGAAATTTTGCCTGACTCAGCTGCTGAAAGCAGTAATCAAAGTTCCAGGGCACGGTTGAGCGCACAGGTGCTATGGTGCTGTTTGCAAGGCAGACACTTGCCCCAATGCCAATGGAGAGTCCATTGAGAGGTCTAAGCACCTCTGCTCCTGGTGCCACCAGCAGAAAGCCTGCGCTGTGCTTGGGCTGTTTCAAGCCTGGTCAATTGTGGCTGAATGCACTATACCAATGCCATAATGAATGGCAACCCAGAGGGGTCCAAGGGCACCTCCCTGTGAATTGGGAGTACAGGGCTAGAGTAAGTGAATTAACTTGAAGACTCAAGTAAAGTCACCAGTTGCTGAAGAGTCTTGCCCTGCTTCACAGGCTGCACCTCTTGAGTTAGACATGCGTAGGATGCAAGCACTACAGCCGCTGCAAAGCTAACTGAAACTTGTGCTGAAGCCGCTGCAGCGCTCAAAAAGCCTTATACGAAATGTAACGTTGAGCAGGGATTTGCAAACAAACATTGCTTCCTACATGCTTCGGCAAAGGACAGCATAAGGCTGAAATTCCAGTTGGATAACAAACTGGATGTGCCTAATATGTCTGCATGTATCCTCGCGCCAGATTGGCAGCATGCTCGCTTTAGTCACCACTTGAAAGGTGCCAAATTGCTGAAGCAACTCAAAAGCAGATGCTTTGCTCGACTGGCATGAGCTGGTCTAGAAAACGGCTAGGATTTTCAAATTTGACCCAATGGGAGATGAAGTCTTACCCATGACAATTGCAGGCTCTGCCGCAGGCTCTCCTGCAGCATTTCATCCTAGGCCGCAGGCTGCAGTAGTAGCCTCTTGAATGATGTTCAAGGAACATCACATAGCCTGTCAGAACTTGACATATGGTATGGCTGAGCTGAAAGCGTCTGTCAATACAGACCGAGTCAATGTGCGAGTACACATGTTTGGCTGGTTGGCATGTAAATGCAGCTCCTGAATGGAAGCAGCTTTTGTTTTCTGCTTGTCAGAAATACCGCAGCATATTACGCACTTGCGGGGGGTATGAAAGACCTCTGTGTGGCAAGCATGAAGGTCTGTCACAGTTTGTGCTAACCTGCACCATTGAGCTTGGCTCGTGCCAGCTCTGTTGCTGCTGCTGCTGCTGCTGCTGTTGCCCTCCCGTTCATCCCACTGTAGGAACTCTGACCGAGAGTCTGTCAAGACAAGATTGCCCAGCTGAAGTAGCAGCAGATCTGCTTGCTGATGGGCACACCACTTCTAAGGCTGCCATCAAGGCATGCAAGTGCTCTTCTGAAAGAAGGAGTGCGACTACTGGGCTGCTGCGTGCGATCTCAATTGGCAATGTCACAAACGATAACAGGGTGATGCCTGTATCTCACTGGGACAAGACAGGGTGATGCCTGTGAGTTCCCCCTTGACTGCCAGAGAGTTCATAATCTTACGCCCAAAGAGACTGAGAGCTGAAGGCTTCAAGGTGGTCCTGATCTGGAAAAGATCTACTGAGTACAAGTAAGTACTGTTGAAGGGGAGTGAATGTATCCCTATGTGCAGCTATGTCTGGTGCTTGGCACTGAGAGTGCAATATTGAGAGCCTGTGTTGGCTTGGAAAAGTGTCCTTACAGAGCAGAGGCAGTGGCCTACTGGTGGATCAGAGAATCCCGTAAGATTGAAGCCACAGCTTCTATACCAGTTGTCTGCTTGATAAGCCGAGCCGCACTGCTGCTGACACTTTAGTACCATGGTGGATCAAGAAGATCTTGCATAGAAGCCTCAGCTTCTACACCAGATGAAGGTACATAGTTCCTGAGAGGATGAACTCTGCATATTTGCCTTGTGTCACTTGTAAGAGTCATCACTGAGCTATGTTGAGCCTGAATTGGCTGCACTCGCTCCAAATTGACTCCGGGCATTATGACAAGGCAAGATAACATGCACAGAAGCACCGAGACTGAGACTGAAGTCTTTCATGGGATGAATGGCAAAGAATGCAGGCACCATTTGGTCCAATCATGCTTTTGCCGCTGAAACGCGGGCATTCTAAGCCTATCTCTAGCCATGCGTCTGAGAGACAATTGTCCCTGATTTATATGGCTGCCAACTTGAAAGTTGGTGAATTGCTGCCCATGAGGCTGAGTTGCCTGATATGAAATTAGAGAGAGCTGATGTGCCTCTGCTGTAGCTTGATTTATAAGCTCATTCGCTGATCATGAATGCATCAGTGTGTTGTCCACCTTACCAAAGCTAGAACGCTATTGAAGGCTGCCAGAACCAAGGTGATGCTTGGTTTGTGCAAGCATCTTGCAGAATGGTAGGGCAACCAGGAGCTGGATCTCCTAAGCAGGATGGGCCAGATCAATTCTTGCCAATGCCTACATGAATGTATGCTGTTAAAGGAGGCTTGCACCTCCGTTTCCTGCTGAGAATACCTGAAAGGGACACGCTCTGAAGTCCAGGTGGGGAGGAGGGATCAGCTCCAAGTTCTCCCAAGCGCTCACACTGAGAGATTTCTCCACATGCATGCATTCTTGACAGAGCTGTGAAGTGCTGAGTCACTATATGCATGCTAGAAGGCAGATGCTGCACATGCTGAGTCATGCTGGGAAAGCTGAGATCTGAGTGATTCATGTGCATGCTGAATAAGCTGTCATTACAGCTATGATCTGCTTTGCTGTGGCCTGAATTAGGCCAAAGGCACGCGTGGGATGCAAGTAGCCATGTCCAGGGTAGAAAGCCTGTGTGGCATGAATTGCTGACATATGTGAATGTCCAGGCTTCAGCATAACATAAAGTGCTTATCTACCTGCAAACATTGCATGGAATGCTGACATCCCCAAATGCGTGTATAGAGGCTTGCAGATGCTGAACATGCCTTGTGGGATCCCTCTTACAGTTGGGTCCTCTTAAAACAGGTTGCTGAATGCCCTGAGAGCTTGGTAAAGCTGTACTCCTTGCTGTGAATTGCCAAGAAGCCTGCTGTGTAGTGATCTTGCAGCTTCGTTGCCAAGGTAGTGGTGCTACACTACAGTGCAGAAGGCAAGTCCATGAGGCTCCATGTATATACAGAGCCATGCAAGGGGAGCGAGCAGAAGATGTCTGTGTGCAAGCCTGAAGACACTCAAGTGAGTTGGCTTGCAGAAATATCCAGGTGAGACCGGATCAGTGTGTGGGTGTGAAACACATATTGGGCACCCCAGCAAGCCTGCTTTTTTCTCTCTTTTCATGGTCACTGAGCAGGAAGATGTTAAGTGATTGCTTCACAGCAGGTGGGGAGGAACCTGGCCAACATGGCCAAATTCGAATTGTTGCCCAAGGACTCTGAATGAGATCTGCCACACACACTAGCCCAGAAACTCCCTGTGCATACATGTTATTGCATAGAAGGGCTATCGAGTATGTGAGACATACTGATGCGTTGCAAAGTGTCAATGCCATGCTGTCTGTGATATCAGAAGCAAACGCAGCTGATGGGATCATTGGTAGCTGCTAATTACATGCTGAAAAGGCAGTTTATGCAGATAGCAAAAGGTGAGAGCAAAGCTTTGGGCTTGGTTGCTGAGTATTGCTAAGCATTACTTAGTGGAGACTGAAAGTCCCTCCCAGCTCACGCAAGCTGCTGCCTAGGTACATAGGCCCTTTTTGTGTGGGTAAACAAGTGGGCAAGTATGCTTACAAGCTAACTGTGCCTGCGGCAGCGATGCGAGTTCATCCCGTTTGCCATGAAATTCTGCTGCCTAAACACCCTGCTGAAGGCAAGGTGCATGCGTCCTCCACCTTCACTCTAGGATGACATTCTGCTTCTATGAGGTAGAATCTGTGCTGAAACACAGGACGAGAAAGGAGGGGAAAAGGGTTGTAACAGTATCTCTTTGAGTGGCCCTGGCTGTATACATGAACATAAAACATGGGAGCCAGAGAAACACTGAAAGCCGTCATATTTAGATGAGTACTGTTAGCATCCCTCTATAGCATGAATGCTTAGCCCCTGTCTCTCATCTAGGTGGGGAGGAGTGTAAGGAATGAGTCTTCCTTAGCACCTACGCCGCAAGATTGCGGAGTTTAGCGGGAGCCGTGCAGACGGGCGACGCCTGTTGCTCCTGTCGCCGCCGGGATTCCGGTCGCATCCGCCGGTGGCTTGATGAGCCGCCGTGCGCCGGCGGAATGCCGGGCGAGGGCCGGCGGGGGCGATGCCCCCAGCCGGAGGGAGCGGACCGCTCCCGTCGAACTACGGAGCCTTGATCTCCTGAATGGAGTACGTAGGCAGCCGCTGGGCTATAATAAGCCCACGGTGCAGGCCCTTCCCTATTCAACCATCCCTCGTGTCTGCGAGGTGGAAATCGTTACAAGGAGGTTGAGCAGCTGCTGCAGGACCTGCTGCTGTTGGGGCAGCTGCTTATGGAGGAGGTGCCATCACCTATTGGGTGTAACAATCCGGCTTGTGGGGACCTGAGGGGCTTGTCAGAGCTGACAGCATCTTGCAAAACATGCACTGGGTGTGGTGTGGTGAAGTACTGCAGTAGGGCGTGCCAGGTGGGACATTGGAAGGCACATAAGGACCTGTGCAAGAGGTTGCAAGGATAGGTGGAGTAGGGCAGCAGACGCGTAGGTCAGGAATCTGTGGTAGCTGGGTTTAGAAGGTGCTATTGTTTATTGTTTGCAGCGAATGAGGGTGCTTGTTGTTTGCTGCCGCTGAGTCATCAATACAGCAGGCCAGCCTGTGGCATATGCTAGGTATTTCAGGATTTTGGATGTCTTGACCTGGCACTGGCTTTGATTGCCTCTTGACTAGTTCTGCATCAAGGTTTGTGACTGCTGAGGATGGTCATTGGTGCCACTGAATAAAGGCTGCAGGTCAGAAGTCTGGCCAGGGCATAGGGCTGTCACCATTGTTGATAAGTCGAGTCCTACTAAGAGCGAGGGCAAATACAGTGCCGGCCTTGCTCCGGAGTCTGGCAATGATTTGGCTGTCCCTGTACCTGTGAAAGGTTCAGGTTGCTTTAGTAATCTAGGTATGGTATCTTTTGACAAGGGTTTGGCTGTCAGCAGGAGAGGGGCAGCTGCTTGCCGCTAGTGCTTGTCAATGGAGCATACCGTTGACTAGATGTTTCAGTTAGCCCATGTGCCTATCATTCTCATTTCTTGAGCCTTATCCCTTCGCAGTGACCTTTAAGAGCTTCTAGGTGCTTTTTAATGAGAATTATAAGGTCCACTGGTCCGGATTGTTTTACAGGATGTTAAGCTAGCACGGACTCAGCTGAACGGTCACTAGTGTGATCGGTGTTACCCAGTTGCAGAATGGATCCAGGCGCCTACCAGCAGCCGTGGGTCTCTACAGCGCCCTACAACCTGTAGTGCTCTGGGCCCAGCCACCGGCCCCAGGTGGTGGGCAATGGCCGGGTACCTGAGTGACCAGCACTAGTCACTACGCCGAGACCCCTGCCCCTCCGCTGTGAGCCTGCTCATATTCAGAGTCAAAGATCTACAATACCTTACTGCCTTGACTGTAAGCTACCAGGGGGACCAGCCGAGGGGGAAGTGGAAACCCCCTGGCTTCATATGACCTGGTCATGCAGTGCAAACGTAGCACTTAGACCTCAGCAACGTTGCGACGGCGAAGCAACCACATGCTAAGTCAACTAGCATTGCGCACACCCATGCATGTGACACATACCCGGGTGCTCGGAGGTGAAAGCCATTCAACGAGGGGAAGACTCTTGGCTGGTTCTCCTGCTGCTCGTGGTATCTGTCTTACACGAAAGGCATTGGGACCACGTGTTCCTAAGACGACAGCTGCAGCATCAGAGCATGCCACGGTCAACGTGATCAACCCTGAAGGCGATCCTTTTGTCACAAGCTGGGATGTCCCAGTTGACGCCCAGATCTACACTGCCTGTCTCAAGAAGCCTTTGGGCTTCACATTGATCGGTGAGGCAACAATCTACCTTACCTTCATCTGACATATCTGACGGCATTTAATATGCCTGATTAAGTTACGGCCCTAGCATACATCTGTTGCATACAGATGCAGGGTCTACCGATTGCAACTGCCGCTTTTAGCACTACTTTTAGCAACGGCAAATGGCAGCAGACATGATTAAGGTTGGAATGACGCGATACAGCTTCTGCTGTGGCTGCAGAAAAGGCTGGGGTGGTGATAGTGGACGAGGTGGTCCCAAAGGGCAATGCTGATGCAGCAGGTATGATGCAAGGGGACAAGCTGCTGGCCACAACAGCAAGAGCACAGGTGGGGAACATAACCAGAAGGATGTCAGAATGATCTCAGGGGTGGTATAGAGGTATCCTTGTAGAAGTGTTTTGGATGCAGCTATTGGGCTGAATATGTTGCACGGTGCAGTAGAGTAGTGCATCATGAGTGGAAGAGGTTGGTGGCCAGTCTTGCGCATGCCCTCCCTGCACCCTCTGAGTTGAGAGTACCACCCATTGATAATGTTCTGGATTGATCAGTCTTAAAGCCCACAGTCATGCTGAGGAACCAATAAATGACCATACAGCAACTGCTGAATTGATTCCAGTAGCCGGATGTTGCTGTGATGAACTCTGTGCAGCCGAATGCAGGCAACGGCTCCTGCATATGGACTGCAACTGTGCGCATGCAGTCGTATTCCAGAAGCTTCCTAGCTCTTATGAAAAGTGAAGACTGGTGGCAAGTGAAATGAAGCATGGGAGTCGGATGTCCTGGCTAGCTCCAGCATGCGGCTATGTACCTGTGTGTGCTCATCTGAGCTACCCGGCATCTTTGTAAACGTGCTGCTCTTAGGCAATGCAGCTTGTTTTGCTCTAGTCTCGCTCCCACCGTACTGCTGGTCAAACATGTACTGCATGAGCATGCATGTGCCAACACGTTGTTAGAAAGCTTATGCTGTTTTGATGTACCTGTATGATTGCATGGTTTGTGCTGGTGCCACGTAACGGTTACGTTGTGTGCACTCACTTCGGCATGCAGCTTCAGCTTTGGATGTTCAGTGTTCGTGCTTGCTTGACGACATGCTGGCTGCCGTTGTAGTGTTACGTAAAACCGATCAATCGTGACATCAGGTCGGTCACTATTTATTACTGTTTGCTGACTGTCTGCGGCTGTGCAGGTGGATTCCAGAGGTGGAGGTTCAAGCTTTGGGACTCAGCTGGTGCTGCTGAGAACCGAGGGTCAAACATTCAAGACCATTGTGGCTGGCCTGCGGTCAAACACATGCGCACAGTGCCCCATCTCCCTTGTGCTTCTGCGGGGGGATGGCAGCATGCAGAGAAAAGATGGGTATGCATCACTACAGGTTTGACCGTGAGAGCATCTCAGTTTCAACATATGACGAGAGTGGGCTGAATCGAGGTTGAGTGTACGTGCTGTGATAATATTAATCAGTACATATCTGACCCCTAAAGTGTGGCCCCACTGGTAATAGCCAATTGGGGACTGGAGGTGAACATAATCCCGTTGATCAACGGATGGGGCTCGTCCCTAGGCTACTATCATAGTGAAAGGCGTGAGGAGCTATCTCTCGGTCATTCATGCTCCCTAGAGCACGCTGGGCAGTAGCATGGCCTGTACGGTGAACACAGGGGGGACTGACCTTCCCTGCCTATCACGACCATTGAAATAGCAAGGAGCTAGTGTACTAGCAAAAAGTGCCATAGGCCCCTTGGAGTGTCATACAACAGCACTTTGCTGCAGCCCACGCATTAAAATCAGGACTCCTCATAGAGAGATTACAGATTACAAATTACAAAGTGGCCCCACAAAGGGGGCGCCCGTAACGGAGCCAAACTAGGCTCCATGGGCATCATACACCATGCCAGACTCATCAATATAATCATCATAGTCAGACGAAAACGTATCAATTTGATAACCAACCAGACCTAGCTCCTCTAGTGTCTCCCTAGTTGCAAAAGGTAGAAGGTCGGATGCTTCAAAGCGCCTATAGTCTAGGCATTCTGATACAAAGGCAGCAACCTTCCTGGGGTTCTGGTTCATGAAAGCACTGACCTTCCCAGAGGGCCGCATAGACCGAGCAGCCCGGGACACTCCTCCAAAATTTGAGAACAATGCTTCCTCATACTTCAACCGAATGTGGTGATATGTGGGGCATTCAAACAGGACATGATACTCATCCTCCATAACTGAGCCCAAAGTACACTTCTGACAGACCCTCTCAGATCTCGGCAACCGAGCGGGGGCCGGCACCCACCTTTCAGTTTCCACTCTTAAATGATGTGCACCAGTCCTAAACCGTATCAACTGCTTAATTTGAGAAAAAGGGATCCCACCAGAATGAGAGAGAGAGAGAACTACGCAGAGAAGGGGGGAAATCCCTTCTTGCATATGTTAAGGGAGTGGACCCTTACCTAATATACCTAGGACTCAGGACTCCTCATATAGTATCCATTCACCAAAAGCATTCGGAGATTGGGTACAGGTAATCAAAGCAGGGGAGAGTGATGCGACAAGTAATGATATTAAGCATGACTGTGGTAGCTGGTGGTCACCACCTGATAAAGTAGCAATATTTAACCCCCAAACAAACAAACAAACATTTAAGATGTGGCAACCGCAAAGAGCTGCTAGGTCAAAACGACCAGAGAGAGAGAGAGAGAGAACTACGCAGAGAAGGGGGGAAATCCCTTCTTGCATATGCAACGACCAAACACACCATCGGTTGGATCCAACAACAAACGACCAATCACAGATTACAGATTACAAGTTGCTTGGCCCCACACCGGGGGCGCCCGGAACGGAGCCAAACTAGGCTCCATGGGCATCTAACTCAATACCAATCATCAACAAAGTCATCGTAATCAGACGAAAATCACACCACTAATCCATCTTGGGAACTTCAACCCCTCAATCAAGAGCCTCATACATACACGAGCTCGCCGGCGCTCCATGCACCATCGGTTCGGGTCTGTGCACGTGCTGAAATAAAGATCCAAGCAACAAAGACAAAACTTTCGTCTTCACGGAATTTCTAATAGCACCCCCCCCCCCCCCCATTGTCACCCCTGCAGCGTTTGGTGACTGACACTGCTTCCGAACTATTCCAACTTTAAGAGCCTGTGGGCTGTGGCCCACTGAAGTATGAATAATTTCCCAAAGATGCCGATCGCGACTGCCACTGAAATCAATGCTAATCACACTTGCTTTGATGAGACTGGTATGACAGCATCCTCCATACGGTGAAGCAACCATGATCACAAAATACCTGGGACCTATGAAACAGGTCTCCTTAAATTAAGCCACACAGGGTCCCGGTGCGTACGCCGCTCTGAACATGCAAACTGAAACACTGCAAGCCTGCGGCACAGCTTTGTGTACCGCAGTGCATACGTGGCAATACACTATATGTGGCTGAGAAGACTACCTAAACCCAACCAAAGACCTAAGGGCCTAGTGTAGTTGGCATACCCTCCCTAGTCGGGACATCTCTCAAAATAGACGCCAGCCCTAAAGGGCACCCTGCTGTATACAAATTAGCTCCAACAGAACTCATAGAGACCTTTAGGCACCGCCTGACTCAATAGCCTTCCTGTTAAGAAACGGTGCAGCAGCCTTAGCAGATAGATAGCTGATAGCCCGCCTCCAAGCACTGGCTGGACAGCTCTCAACGGGTTCACACAGGCTTTGAAAAGCCCTAAACCCTAAAACCCTATACTCAAAAATAGCTCTCAAACCCTAAACCCAATAAACCCTTTGAGCACTGGCTGGACATAATTCAATTGCAGTCCCATGGAAAACGGCCATCTTGACCGTATGAAGCTGAGCACGTACCCTTGGAAACTAGTCTGTCGGTCTGAAAGTAGCAATGTGAGAAACATAGTAACAGCTGTCCAAAACATAAATGCTGCAAACTGGGATTTGCAAGCCCACCCAGATATCACACTGAAGAAGCAACTGCTTGCTCTGGCATTTCCAAGCAGACAGTCTTTACTATGTACGTCGAGCACGCAAGGAGCTAATTAACAGCGTTGCAGACCGGCTACCGGTAACAAACCAAATAAGCAGTTGCACACTGTGGAATAAATCTATATCACTCCAACCCTACATGCGCGGCCAGCTGCGTCGATATCATAAAAATAAAGCCAAACACAGGGTCAATTACAAGGCTCCCCATAATGCAAGGCTCTTCATGCTATCTGGGCCCCCAGGCTCTGCTTTTCCTCCCCACTGCGGCCGCCTCCCGCATTGGCAGGCAGCAGGCAACCATTTTGCAACCCAGCTGTCCCTACCTCCCTTACCCAACCACCCTGTTCCTCCACCACCCCTCCATACACCCCTCCCCCCCCACACACCCGCCCCCCCCTGCCCCCCCCCCCTGCCCCCCCCCCCTGCCCCCCCCCCCCCTCGGACTTCCTTCCAACAACCCTGCTCCTCCAGCACCCCAAGCATTGCTTGAACCTCGTAGTCACCCCCAAGGCCTTTGTGCCCCCCAAGTCTTCCTCACTGCAGTTATCAAGTTGCGAATTTGCCCCATCTACCAGCTCCCACGCTCTGCTATCAGTCATTATCCCTTGCAACAACTCACTGCCGTTCCAAAATGTAAAGGACCTATATACAGCAGCTGATGAGAACGTAGCAGAAAGCCCCATCTTAAGGCAGTCCCCTGTTCACCTCGCCTTGCTCCTCCCGCATGCCCACCATCACCTTACGTCTCATCATCATCCACATGGCTCCCCGTCTCTAGGTCTTCCACGTCGCAGCTACGGCGTTGCGAATACTCCTCATCGTCCCCCGGCCCCGCTAAGTCGCCATCTGCCATGGTCCCTTCTGACGAGCGCTCCTGGACATCAAAGAGCTCCTGGCAACGGCTGATGGGCAGAAGGTATATGATGTACTGTAAACCACTCCCAGCCACGAGCTGCTCCCCTTTTCCTTTGCGGATGGAGGTGGGGAAGGTGCGGCCTGCAAGCTCCTCTATGGTTACACTTACAACGGAGTGAGCGCCAGAGACTCCCTTGAACCTGAAGCAAGGACGAAGAGTATTGTGAGAGGAGATCTAGGGTAAGCACGGGTTTGCTGGTGTGGCCTGCAGTTGGTGGACTTATTATGGCTGTATATGGTAGTCAGGCTTGAAACTGAAGCAAAGAAGAGGGATTATAAGAGAAGGGAAGGGGTGGCGGAGAGATAGCTGGGCACACAAGATTACTAAAACTGCGGATGTTCTAGGATAGTGTTGGGGGATGCACCACTTGAACGAATCTCTGAGGAGTCAAGATGCATGGTATCAAAACATAGTAGCTAATGATGGGAAATGTTCACGCCTCTTCATAAGTAGAGTTCTTGAGAACTTGGTCTTAACTCTAAGCAGACAAACATGCTGACAACACCTGCTTGGCTAGCCGCTAGTTACTGTCCTACCTCATGACACCTCCTCCCCCCGGCTGCTTGTAAGCTGCTTAGGCCCCTGCTCAATGTGCTCTCCCTTCTCTAGCTGGCAAGCCTGCCACCTTAGCAGCATCCGCTTGATAAATGATTTCTGCAGTGAGTCTTGTTAACTGTGGTGTCATTCTACAATATCCAGTCAGCACTCAAAGGAGTCAGGTTCAGACGTTAGCTATTAGTAGCATGTGCCAATGGCCGGCCCTAAGCACTTACTTGAATGTACCCAGGTCATGCACCAACAGCTGCCTCGCCCACAGCCAACTGCTGCTCATCATCGCCCCACACGTCAAACCAATCTCCTCTCCTGCGAAGCCAGCTGCTGATTTCTCCGTGCCGTGGGTACTCATGGCCCCGCCTCGCACACTCGGCACCCCCACCCGCAAGTTCTGCAGCGTATTCAGATCCGGCAATGGACCCACGAGCGGCATCACAACCCCAGAAGTAGCTACAGCAGGCGTGGGTTTCAGGGCAGCGGCTGGACCGCCACCTAGAACCACACCGCTTAGGGTTTTGGCGCTGGCCACCGAACGGGCTCTCAGCACTCCTGGGAGGTTCCTCTCAGAGCTCGTTAGCCGCGCACCAATTGCGTTTGCTGCAAGCCCACTTGGCCCTCCTAGGCTGTTCAGGCCATTTTTATCTTTATCTTCTCTTCCATTCGCGCCTCCAATGGCAGCCAGCTGCTGGTGCTGCCCTCGGTTGCTATTTCTGTGGTCAGACCTCCCAATATCCTCCTCCTCGTGCTGCTGCATTGGTAACTGTATCAGAGGAACACATGCAGATTGTTCTAATCCTGCTGCTAGCTGCAGCTCCGGTACATGAACAGTAGCTGTACTGCTGGCGGCCGGCGGCAGCTGCTGTAGTACTGCTGCTGAGGCGGTGGCGGGGTCAGCAGCTGCGAGGGCGAATGGTGGGAGGAGTGGCGCTGGGAGTTCCCTGCTGGTGCTGCGTCTGCTACTGCTGCTTAGGCGATAATTAAAGCTAAATCCATCACCACCACCAGCACCAGCAGCAGAGGGTGCTGATGCTGTTGAGTAGGTCGAGAGGTACATAGGAGCTAAGCCACTGTTGTTACGGCCGGCAGCGGCATAAGCGGCAGCAGCAGGTGCCATGGTACCGGATGTGAGCGCAAAGGACAGTCCATGATCAAACTCAGCTGGCGCACCCGGCTGGGCAGCACAGGGCTCATACGACGCCCCTGACAGCCGTCGGTACTTCTTAGAAGCGTGCAAGCCGCCCTTCCGCCCTACCCGCTGCTCTATCTGCCGCATGAGTAAGTACTCGTCCCAAGGGATCATGTGCAGCAAAGGCTCCCTGCTACTGCTATTGCTGACTCTCCTGCTACTGCTGCTGCTGAAATGCCGTCCCTCTAATGCCACTGGTACTGCTGCTACTGCCGGAGCGGGTTCTACGGGACGTTGCAGTACAGGCAGTGCAAAGTCAGAGTTGTACCGCCGCGTCTCAAAGCTAGAGCGCAGGGTTTGCACGCCTCTGCAGTCATCGGCTGATGTCCGGCGCAAAGTCTCGGCCCCTACCTCAGGCCCTGGTTTATGCTCCCACTGCTGCTGCTGCTCCCACGCTTGCCCCTCATCACTTGCCCCTCCCCCTCCATCAGATAAGAGCACCAGGGGCAGCTCCTGACGGCTGATGTCAGCACTGTGGCCGCCTTCATGCCTTACTGCAGCAGCAGCGACGGCTGCTGCTGCTGACGGAAGTGATGAGTCATCACCTGCAGTCCTCTGCTCAGCCACCGATGCCAGCCGGCCGCCTGCAGCTACCCTGCTGCTGCTGCTGCCCTTCAAATAGCTGCAGGGGTGCTCCGTACTGTCACCAATCCTGCCGTCACTATCATCATCATCAGCAGCAGTAGCAGCAGCAGCAGCAGCGGTGGCAGCGGCTGTTGGCAATGGCGGCCGCTTCGACCACATATTGACGCTATCTGTAACCTCCGTAGGAGCAGCAAGAGAGAAGGTGTGTGGTCCTAGCCCAGAATGTGAACCATCAGCAGCATAAGCAATGCTGCTCTCTGCATCTTTACCATTGACTGCTATTTCACCTGTTGCCGCTGCCACTGCTGCTGCTGCTGGTGCTGGTGATCCATTGGCAATTGCTGCAGCATTGGTGTTAGCTTTGGTACTCTTATCACCTTCCTCTTTACCACCCCCACCAGCAGCAGCAGGAGGAGGAATGCTGCTATCCCCACCACCAGCAGCAGCAGAGACAGCAGCAGGCGCAGGAATGCCACCACCACCACCACCATCAGCAGGAGCAACAGATGCTGCTGTCTCGAGCTGCTGCCCAAGTATAGCTGTCCTCCTCATGAAGAGCCAAGGCCACGCTCTCTTCTGCTGGTTAGCAAAGTACACGCAATACTCCTGCACCTCAGGTGCGTTTGTGTCAGCCCCCTCCTGCTGCTGCTGTTGCTGCTGTTGTTGCTGCTGCTGGGCTATGTCTTGGCGGATCCAGGTACTTACAATGTTGAGCATCACTTCTTTGGCAATCAAAACCTAGCAATAAGACACAGCAGCAGGAGCAACAGCCAGAGGCAATGTGCAAGTCCCCACCAGTATTCGCTGTATTTTGAGACAGCTTGAGGTGCGGGGCCTATGGCATTTTTCATTATGACATTTCATGAAATGTAATTAAAAGTCCCCGCCGGTAATGTTCTTTAATGGGTGGCAATGACTGCCAGCTCAATTGTGATAGAGGTAGAGGGAAAGGCACCAGCTGAAATATGCAATCAGAACCTAGCACAACACACTGCAGCAGGAGCAACAGCCTGGAGATTGATACAGGTATTCAAAGCAAGAAAGAGTGAGGATGAGGAAAGCAGGGTCTATCATGCCGTGCTGGAATGAAGAAAAGCAGGATGCAGCGAACAAAGCAGGGTGCACCCACCATCCCAAACCTAGATAGCAGCAACAATAGCCAAAGGCAAGGTGTTAGGCCCTGCCAGTAACATACTGTGATAGTGATTACAGCAAACAGAGGGCACTCCGCCAATATTGACCACCAATGTTCTCCCAAATACTGTAATGGTGTGCCTAGTTAGTGCAAGCAAACAAACATATGCAAAGTTCAAAAGATCATACGTTGAAAGAGCTGGCTTATTAAAGTCTTCCAATGGATGCTGTGATTATATGTTCCAATGGATGCTGTGATTATATGTTCCAATGGATGCTGTGATTATATGTTCCAATGGATGCTGTGATTATATGTTCCAATGGATGCTGTGATTATATGTTCCAATGGATGCTGTGATTATATGTTCCAATGGATGCTGTGATTATATGTTCCAATGGATGCTGTGATTATATGTTCCAATGGATGCTGTGATTATATGTTCCAATGGATGCTGTGATTATATGTTCCAATGGATGCTGTGGTTATATGTTCCACCTCGAATGTGCTAGAGGTAGGAGCAAAGGCCGAGTAGCAGCGGCTGAAGCCAGCCAGCTTTGGCAGCATTTGACAAGCAGCAGCCTCCAGTCTCAAAACACACGGACAAGCAGATTGCAATGGTACAGCAACAACCACCTTGCGGGATTATTCGTGCCGGTATGGCACTTTTGCTTTGGCATAACCTCTGGTTCCTGCCTTCAGCCGTCGCTCTTCAAGACCGCCCTTTACCTTTTCAGCCCTTCGTAATTCAGCCCCTCCGCCTCCTTCTGCTTGCCCCCTCCCTCACCTGCCCTCCTCTAGCAGCCGCATGGCAGTATCTGGCAGCTCTGTTGACCAAAGGCCCAAAGTAATCAGCTCGGCCAGTGGTGTTGTGAGGCAGCACTCGAGTGGGCACACCTGAGTAGATGCCCATCTTAACCTTTGGTCCTCGGAACACCACGTTCCCATGCATGTCACGTTCCTCCTCACACATGGGGAACTCCAACACACTGCACAGACAATTGTCCACAAATCAAACACACACAAAAGAGAGTGGATGAAGCAGGGAATTCCAAAGATTGTGGCTGCACCATGGTGCCCCTGTGCAATGCTCTAGAGAGCTTCATATTGGTCTGGGGTGTGACATGATTGCTTGTTGATAAGCACTTTCAGCCCCTACCCTCTACCAAAAGTGATTGATGGTGCCTTACAGCCAGTACAACAAACATCAAATAACATCTGTAGTTCTCCTGCACAGGAAGCCATGCAAGACTCCTCAACACCCCCCTCAGGTTTCAGGGATTGGTTTCTGTGGCTTCAGGGTCTAGGATACAGATTCTGCGTAAGGTCCCACGTGAAGGTATAACTCCACCTTCCTCTTACCTAGATGGCCAGCTGAGGGCTGTGTAGGTATTGCTCAAGGTAGCAGCTCTGGTGACGCCAGAGCAAGTCCTCATGCGAAAGTGAACTCTTACATCAAATGCATGGGATTATGCTTTCCGACCGTTTGCCCTTCATCCTTCATCACACCCCAGCCCTTTGAGGTCCCTCAGCACCAGCTGCACCATCAAGCATCACTCCAAAGCAGCGTCACCTTAAAACCTAAAACCCGGCCTAAACCCTAAGACCTATACTGTAAACCCTAGATCAGTTACCTATGTAGCCAGTTGAGATCTCTCAGCACCAGCTGCACCATCAAGCATCACTCCAAGGCAGCATCACCTAAACCCTACCGTAAATCATAAAAAGCTGTACCCTAAAGCCCTCAATCACTTACCTAGCTGGCCAGTTGAGGTCCCTCAGCACCAGCTGTACCATTAAGCACCACTCCAGAGCAGCATCAGCAGCAGTAAAGGCCACCATAAAGGTCCCCTCCCCCTCCTGGCACTCATACCCCCCAGCAGCCAGCAGCAGCCAGCGCACTGTGTCACTGTACAGCTGGCAGGCAAGGTCTGCAGTGTCACGGTCAAGCTTCAACATGTCATGGTACCTGCAGGAGGCGGTACATGGGAGGCAGTACTTGGTAGGCAGTACTTCGTAGGAGGCAGTACACAAAGAGGCAATACAGTGAGTAGCAGTACAGAAAAGGCAGTACATGTGGTGCTGCATCAGGAAAGAGGGCACATGCAGTACATTGCATCTTACACATGACAACTCATGAGTCAGCTGGTGGTTACTAACATGTGCTTGCTTGTACCGCTTCTCACTGTGATGCTTGTATTGCTCAACGATATCAAGCTGTCCTATGTACTGCTATTGAATCTTCCTTGTCTAGCACACGCCTGCTTCCATAGCTACTTAGCATTGTACAACCCCACACAGTGCCTAGTCCTGCTTTTGGGGTTTTAGGGTTGGTCGTCGTGGTGGTTTCACGGTGTGGAGATGTCAGCAGGGCTTTTTGAAGGTTGCCCGGGCTGAAAGCTGTGTTTTTGTTCTGATGATTTGGAGGGATATATGGTGGTCAGCATTGGCCGAGTCCCTTCTTTGCTGTAACTTCACTTCACTTCGTTAATGCAGCAGAACCCAACGGAAGACTTGTACATTGGCCACTAGACACGTGAATAAGGCCCAGAGAACTTTGATTGATACCCATTGCATGTCCTATACTGCCCCACACCGCCCCTCACTCACTTCTCTAAGGAGCAGAAGACGATGAGCACCTCTGGCAGAGGGTCCAGGGGGTTTAGCTTTGGTCCTCCTAGGGGCTGAACCCCAGCAGCAGGAGCATCAAAGTATCCCGGGGTCTGCTGACGCTTGGTGGCAATACGAGGGAAGAAGCGTGCACGGTCCTCCAGGCCAGGCGCCATCACCTGAAGATAAAAGGACAGGAGATAATTGTAAGATAATCATAGCATGGTAGTAAGTATATAAAGATGTTTCAAGATGAAATAACAGGTCAGTGTGAGAGTGGGCCAGGAGGAATAACCTGAAGCAAAAAGACAGGAGGTACTAATCACCATACAACAAAGAGTAAGAGGTATGACGAAGGTGCAAAATGAAGCGAGATGTACTGGAGCAAGGGGTGGGTGCAGGAGGATCGGGCACATGGGTGCTATCCGATCGGTGCTAAACCTCCGAAGTCAGCAGCAGCATCAATCGGTGCTAAACCTCCAAAGCCAGCAGCATCATGAAAACAAATCATTGACCCCTCCAACTTAAAGCATTGAATCTTCCGGCTAAGCTGATGGAAACAAGAGCACAACTCCACTAACTCCGCGTTTCTGTGCGAAAGGCCCCCCAACCTGGGATAGGGTGCCGAGTAGACGGCTAGATCGCGGTAGGAAAAAATTGGTCGCAGGATGGATGCGGTAGCTGTCCAAACTGATGGTCAGAATTGGCCGAGGGCAGCACCAGGGCGAGCATTTTCACAATTTAACTAGCTGATGGTAACAAGAGCACAACCCTGTTAAAGGAATAGATGAGTGCAGGTAGTACCTGAGCAGCAAATATCTCCTGGTGTTCTGTCACCTTTCTACTATAAGTTAAACTGCTCAGCTTCCTGTGGGACAAGGTATAAAAATGGGTGACAGGATATCTTTCATCACTTTCATCAGAGCCACCCACCCACTCACCCACTCAGTGACCCACTCACCTGAGTGATATTCATGGCAGCATGCACGTCACCAACCTGCCTATAGAACAGCAAGGGTCTATTCCAACACAATTATGGACTGCTCGATTTTTTGGGACATTTGGGACGACCGTCGTCAACGAGTGACAGCGTGACTTGTGTCACTGGAGCCATCCACCCACTCACCCACTCAGTGACCCATTCAGCTGAGTAATCCAGCATGCAGGTTATCAAATTGCCCAGAGGACCCCCCGCTGTTCTATCAAATCCCTACTAAATCTATGGAAACCTTGGCTTCCATTTGTGACGGCCTCGTCACTGGGTGACAGGATAACTTGTGTCACTAAATGTCACTCCCTCACTGCCCCAGTGACCCACTCACCTGAGTGACATTGATGGCAGCATCCAGGTCATCCAGCTCATGCACCCCCATGTCAATGACCATCAAACCATAAGATATGCTGCTGTTGCGCTTTGGACCAGATGCAGCAACTTCCACGGGTTGTAGCAGCCTCTTAACACTGCTCCAGAACCCTGCCATGGACCCCGCCCTGCAAGAAGGTAAGAAGTAGAGGGTAGTCAGCATGGTGAACTATGCAAAAAGACACCCTTCAGAAAACCCTAAACCCTACTGCAGAGATACACACCTGCTCCAGAACCCTGCCATGGACCCCACCCTGCAAGAAGGTAAGAAGTAGAGGGTAGTCAGCATGGTGAACTATGCAAAAAGACACCCTTCAGAAAACCCTACACCCTACTGCAGAGATACACACCTGCTCCAGAACCCTCCCATGGACCCTGTAGGACGGAGGCAATGAATAGATTTGAATCAGCAAAATGAAGGTACACTTCGTCTACCAGAGGGCTAGTAGATTCGCTTAGCTGGGCCATGCCCCATCCAGGTTATGTCGACCTTCAACCAGACCTGAACTGGTTGAAGCAGGGGTAACTGGCCTATACCCTATATACTCTGTGGTCTAGGGTAGAAGACTAGTTACCCCTGGTTGAAGGTCAATCGACATGACTTCAACCAGTTGTGTAAATGCGCCCGCACCATGAATGCGAATGTAAGTAACAGAACAGTTTGAACAGTACATGCACTTTCCTAAGGGGATATGGCCCCCCGCTGTGCAGAGATAATGGACTTTCCCAGGAGAGCTGGCATTGCAGACCAAACATTAAAAAGAACTTAGAAACCCTGGGCCCTAGGTAATTCCAGCCCTTGGAACTAGAGGGCTAGTTCCTAGGACAAGAATATAAAAAATAAAACAAATTAGAAACAAAACCTAAAGCAATCTAGAAGACATTTCCTTTATGGTATGCTGCTGGCCTTGTGACTACCTGAAATGAGTGTTATGATACCCAGTGCGAGGAGAGAGCAGCCATTTCCATGCACTTACAAAAAGGGACCATTGCACAACACTATTGAGCAACACTTCAAGAGGGCTTGCTGCCAGCAAGGATTCAAATGGCCATATAACGGCCCTAACTTTGACACTTAGAGAACCCAGAAAAGCATTATTTCGCTTCGCCCCTCAGTACCACCTGCAGTCAACCCTGAAACCTTTGACCCTGATCACTTAGTTCCACCTAACCCATAAACCCCAGATTTTAAACCCTATTGCAGGGTTACGCACCTGGCCTGTCTTTTCATCTTCTTCTGGCGCCGCAATGATCTCAGTCCCTTCAGTCCTCCCTCCTCAACATCAGCAGTAAACATTGTGGAACTACTCCCATCGATTGATCCCACCGATCTCCTTGCGTTGATCGATCCTAGCACCGACCCGGGCCGAGATCTAAACCCAAGAAACAAGCCCGCTAGAAATCCTCCCCCACCGCTTCCATTGCCACTGTCAGCCGCCGCCCCCGATGGCTGCTGCTGCTCGTGATGAGTCATCAGTGACGGCTGCTGCTGAACTGATGACGGCGGAGGTGCCGGGAAGCTACCTTGTGAGAAGCTGTCGACTGAGTTGCGGCCGCGCCGGTGGCGGTTTAGGCTTGAGGCTCCATCTTGTAGGCTTGATATCAAACTGGCTGCTTTACGGCCTCCTGCATACATACCTGCACAGCATGTGACATGTTGCCACCTATCACGGTTTTCATATTACATTTCATGATATGCCATAGCAAAAAGTGCCATAGGCCCCGCACCTCAAGCTGTCACAAAGAACAGCGAGGTAGAAATAGATGTTTTGCATCTGGGGAACGTGCAACTTCACAGCTCACAGTGCCTGTCCTAGGTGTCTGGGTTCTGATTCCCTTCTTTACACACTCTTCTGCTGCAACTGATAAACCACTTCTACAAAATCAAATAAGTAGCACTGGCAAAACAGTCAACTACAAATAAGGAGCAAAGCATACTAGTAGAAGATACTAAGAAAATGTCTAAACATACTGATGAATCACAGGACCACTCTGCACCTCATCCTCAGATGCTGGCAAGCTGTTGCAAAGCTAGCGGTTGCAGATAAGAGCTATATCGTGACAGCTTGAGGTGTGGGGCATATGGCACTTTTTGGCAGGGCAGACTATCAGAGCGTCTTCACCTGTGTGCTTGTCAGTCCACTTGAGCACAACAGGGGCAGGCATTGCAGACCTGGCCAGAACTTGGCTAATGCCGAGCTCTGACCAGCAGATGACCAAGGTTGGGGAATGACATCATTCTTGTTCCAGCCCTGAGGTATGGCGTCATAGTCACCTTTCGGTTGGGCAGTACATTGTAGTGTGTGGTGTATGGTTGCACGTGAGTGATGTCATGAGCATCGTGCCGTCATTTCAGCCATGCACGTATGATGTTCCAACTCGTGCTAAGAAGCTGAGTTATGTGTCCTCAACCTGCAGTTTGGTGGCTTTCAGTTGCTTCTATTGCATACTTACGGAGGAGCATGTGTGTGCATGTTTCTCGCACCTGATAAAGGCCGAAATGGCCAAAACGCGTAGTGTAAACTTGTAACCGTATGTTCTTGGTTTGCTAGTCTGTGAACGAAGCATCTTTCACCCTCAGCAAACAATAAAGCACCTTTCTTTCGTTTTACAGCACAACAGGGGCAGGCATTGCAGATCAGGCTTGTCTTCAATTATGGCCCATTACATCGCCGCATCCAAACAGTAGGAAAGTCTACCTTTTATGGCCCATCCAGGCACAAGCAGGCTTTCTGGTAGCGCTTAGGGTTTTAAGTTCAAAAGTTAAGCTCTCTGTCAGCGCTTAGGCTTTAGGGTTTAGGCTCTCTGGTAGCCCGTAACATGGAGCCTACATCTTGTACCGCAAAGCCCTACCCACCCAACTGCTATGGGGCAAAAGCCCAACATGCCTTACCTGCATGTTCTGAGATATGTGCTGGCAGGGTTTTGCAAGCATAGTAAGCAAAGCTCATCTTCTCCACGGCCTCCAGCACCACACCCCCCAGCTCTGACAGGCGGTTGTAGATACCCTTGAAGGTCTCAGGGTCTAGGAGGATCTACGAGGCAGGACCACAGCGCAACGGATTGTTATGCTCATTATGCATTATATGATATGCCATAGCAAAAAGTGCCATAGGCTCGGCACCTCCAGCCATCACAAAAAACAGCAGATAGGGGCAAAACTAGTGCAAGCATGCTTTACCGACTGTGGTTATACAGGCCTCCTAATATGAAACTGAACTATAAAACAAACAGCTGACGTTTAAGGACGCATTATGAGCCAAATCTTAAGAGGCAAAGTATGCGGGTCAAAATGGAACAAAGTAGAGGGATATTCTGCGGTATATTACGAGTTTCATTTTCTTTGCGGTCTTTACCATCCCTTGTCCATGCCTAAACTGTTTTTGAACCCAACATAGTCAGGACACCACTCTAGAGCGTGCCAGACATAGCACTGCCAGTCAGCGGCAGATCTGCTGTAGAAGCATCTAGAAGACAACAATCAATCAATTAATCAATCAGATCGGTCAAATCACAAAACCAGCTATGCCAAGAGGTCACCCTGCACTTTTATGTACTCCCAACCTGCTCGCAAATATGTCAAGCTTCTAAGAGAACTTCTGGGGAAAAGGAAAGACATTAGCAGGAGCAGCAGCAGAGCAGCAGGAGCAATTTCAATGCCAAATCACAAGCTTTTACTCAATACTGTCCCCGGCCTTGCCCCTGTAATGTACTCTCACCCTGCTTGCGTTCAAATCAAGAGACACCCTAACCATCTCAGGCTCCCAGGGGACCTGTCATCCTGCTGATTGATAAGTAGGACAAATCAGCGCAATTGCTCCTGATTTCAAAGCTAAAAAATATTTCTACAACGACAACAAAGCTAAAGGCATTTCCGGCCACGCAGGGCTGTAGGCCTTGTACTTTGGCACACCAGCCGACTCACCTGACCACCCTGAGGGGCCTCCCCTAGGGCTTGCACCTTATTCAAAACATCTCCCGTGTACTCCCTCCTCTTGGTCACGGAATGCACCCGCACGCTATCCACATACCCCGTCGCCACGCTCATCCGCACTCGCATCCCGCGAAACAGCACCTGTTGTCGCCATGAAAGCAGCCCCGCCGCATCCCCTGCGTCGCCAAGTAGTAAACCGCCGTACGTCCCGCCGTCCATCGAACCCCTGCCATCCCCCACCCCCATTCCTCCTCCTCCTCCGACCGGCCCAAGGTACTCCAACGACGGTCTCATCCCAGATCCTGCCGCTGTCGCGGACGGTGCGGTGTTCACCCCGTCGGCACCATAAGTATCTTCTGTCCGAAAACCAGCTGCGCTGCCCTCGAGCGCCTGCCACTCCTCTACACTGGCAATGCTGTCGTTCATATCGGATAATTGCTTGGGTTTAGCGGCGCCGGCACTAGGGTTTAGGGGTGCACTGTTACCGGCAGCAGCAGCGGCAGCTTGATGTAGGGTTTGAGCGACGAGCTGCTCCCATTCCCGCTGGCGGGCTTTACGGCGCTTCAAGCAGGTGTCAGCGGTTTCCTCGCAGGTCATACGGTGGTTTAAGAGGGCCTCTGGCCACTCAGCATCTGAAAACAACATTGAAAAGCAGAGCTCGGCATCAGAGTTGTCTCATAGATTCTGAAAGAGTGCCTTCCAGCTCCTCCCCCTCCCCCTTTCACCTTTCTTCCCTCACGTGGCCGTACCTCCCCCCCCCCCCTCACCCCCTTCCCACTCACCGTGTAGTGCCTCTTTTACTCCCAGGGACCAAGTTAAATCCTTTATATTTTTAATTAATTATTTTAATTATTTTATTATTTTACATTATTTATTAATTTTTTGGGACCAAGCTCTTCCCCTCTTGCCTTTCCTTCTATTTCCTTCGTCCCTGCCTCCCCCCTCCCTTTCTCCCTCCTTTCCATCTTCTTCCTTTCCTGGGCCCCCGGCCCCTCAATTCCCCTCATGCCTGCTTGTCCCACCTCAAGGGGGTCCATGAGTCCCTCCAAGCACCATGTCACAGCATCAAGTGCCCCTCCTCCTCCTCCTCCTCCTGCCTTAACTCGCCCCCCCCCCCCCCTTCCCTCTCCACGCACACCTGCCCCCCTCAGACCCTCCCTTCCCCCTGCAGACACCCCCTTCCCCTACTCACAATCTCGTGCCAATTGCCTTGGGCACCATGCCACAGCTTGAAAGGCAATACTTGCCCTCTTCCCCCCTGGCCTCATTTTCCCCCTGCCCTCCCCTCCCCTTCCCTCCCTGCCCCCACCCCTCCACACACACACCACCTCTCACCCCCCCCCCCTTCACAGTGTAGTGCCAGTTGCCCCCCCCCCTGCCTGTCCCGCTCACCCCCCCGCCACCTGTCCCGCCCTTACCCACCCCCTCCTCTGCCCCCCTGCCCCCCCCTCCCCTACTTACAGTGTAGTGCCAGTTGCCCCCTCCCCCCTGCATGTCCCACTCACCCCCCCCCCCCATCCTCCACATGTCCCGCCCTTAACCCACCCTCCCTCCTGCCCCCCTGCTTTCCCTGCCCCCCTGGCCCCCCCCCCTACTCACAGTGCAGTGCCAGTTGCACCCCCCCCTGCCCCGCTCACCCACCTTCCACCTGTCCCGGCCTTAACCCATCCTTTCTCCTGCCCCCCTGCTTCCCCCCCCCCCCCCACACTCACAGTGTAGTGCCAGTTGTACCCCCAAGCACCATGCCACCGCATCAAAAGGTTCATGGAAGGCCACCAGGAAAGCATCTCCCTCTGTTGACACTTCATAGCCATAGAAGTTCCCCATCAGTTCACGCATCAACCGATCGTGAAGTTGCAGCCCCTCAGCGCATAGCTCCATGTCCCACTCCCAAAGCTCAGTAGAACCCTACAGCAGGTAGACAGAGTGAACGATAAGACATAGGCAGAAGTAGGGTTTAATGTTTCTCTCAAGTTGCATGGTTGTGCTTCCAAGGTATTAACCCCCCAGCTCTGCAGAACCCTGAAGCAAACACAGCGCCACGCAGGGCTTAGGTAAGACCTAGAGTTTGCTAAAGGACTGTTTCAAGTCGGAGCTTTACCAATGTTCCAATCCTACATTAAACGGGGTTTAGGATAGTACCCTAAACCCTACCCCTCCCATATACTTGCACATCAGTGAGCACCAGAGTGACAGTCTCAGACCCAGCCCGCATTTTCTTCCCACCTCCCACCTTCAATTCCCTCCTACCCTTCCTCACCGCTTCTCCCTGCCCAACACCAGGCGATCACACCCCTCCTCTCCATGGCCCCTGTTACACCTTCTCCCACCCCCCAGCAAAACCCCACGGCCCTAAAAACTCAACACCCTATAGTGATCAAGACCCTAACCCCTACCTGCACGTCAGTAAGTACCAGAGTGACGTCCCTCTCAGCCCCAGGCGGCATCTTCTTCTCAGCTCCCACCCTAAGTTGCGCCACCACTTGATTGATGCGATACTTATACGCAAAGAACCCCAGCGCAAGGAGGAGCACCATAGCTGAAACGGTAGGTGCCAAGATAGGGCGCAGATCCACCTCATAGACCTACATCACAAAATGCGGCCAAAAAGCAACACCTCAGCAGTCAAGGAGCAACAGTACGAAAAGGGGATACATCCTTGTTAGTTGGGTCCAGCTTGAACTTTGCCATCACTTCAATTGTGCGATGGTTATAAGCACAGAACCCCAGAGCCAAAAGCAGCACCATAGCCATGACGGTAAGTGCTAAGATTATAAAATTGAAAAAATAATATATTGTTTAATATATATATATATATATATATATATATATTATATTATATATATTGTATTATATATAATATAATATATACCGTCATGGCTATGACGGTAAGTGCTAAGATGGGGCGCAGACCCACTTCATAAGCCTAGTTCAGATAATGAGGCCACAACAATTAAGTGAGTAATCACATGAGGGTGAGCACTACACGGCTTTACACCCACAAACATATGCATACTACACCCATACGATATGACAAGAGTACCAAAATGCTTAATCTCAGCCCCACGGCTCTGTGGGCAAATCCACAACATAGTGATAAATTATGCGACAGGTACCAAAACCTCCCCTGCTTTGATTACCTGTACCAACCCTCCAGGTGACCAAAATTGGGGTGTACATGTCATGGCCCCTCCTTTACAACTCTAGGCAGATTGTGGACAATGCGTACATACACATACATATAGTAGTAACATACAAATTTATAGATGATAATGTTTTATGGCTTATTTTTCTCACCTCAGGTTCAAGGCAGATCATAGACACCAGGTTGTCCCCCTCATGCTCCCGCTGAGCAGTAAACCCCACTTCACACTCGCAGGACTGAAACCCAAAGTAATCAGGGTCCAGGGTGACAATGTTATCGGGTGACACTATACTGTGAAGGGGGCGGCACAACAGCAGCTTACGACCTGCACTGTCAGGATGAAGCTCCATAGTCACGTCCTCCCTACACAGGACAGGAAGCGGTGAAGGGGTTGCTGTCAGAAGTGGGAGAGGAGTTTGGTGTGCTTGGGTGCTATTAGTATATGGCTGCAGCGACACTAAACCCTAAACCCTAAACACTAATCCCATAAACCCTAAACCCTAAGGACCAGCACTGCCAGGATGAAGCTCCATGGTCATGTCCTCCCTGCAGATGAGAGACACTGTTGAGGGGGTTGCTATTGACATTGAAAAAGGGGATGGGACAAGGGTAAAGGGAAGAGGGGGAAGGGGAAGGGTGGAGGAAAGGGAAGGGGAAGAAGGGGAGGGTGGGGGGAAAGCAAGGGGAAGGAGGAGAAGGGCAGGGGGAAAGGAAAGGGGAGAAAGGAGGGGGATTGGTGTGCTTGTTTGCTACAAATGATGGGGCGGAAGGTATGGCAGGGGGGGGGGGGGCACAACAGCAGCTTACGACCTGCACTGTCAGGATGAAGCTCCATGGTCACGTTCTCCCTACACAGGACAGAAAGAACGTAACGTAAAAAACAGTTGCCGTTAGAGGTGGAAAAAGGGGGAAGGTTGAGGGGACAAGAAGGGAAGGAAGGGTGGGAAAGTTGTCATGCCTTTGAGCTACTATTGAAGGGGCGGCATTGTATGTGCAGTGCAATCAGATTCCAACCGGCACTGTCAGGATGAAGTTCCACGGCCATGTCCTCCCTGCATTGCCCGCGAGAATGGAAGGGCGTGTGGTTAAAGGCACTGAGAATGCAATTCGTGTGACTTAGCATCACGCTGAAAGGCTACCGGTATTCAAGGATTGGCATTGTGCAGTGCATGGGGACTTCCAATCCACACTGCCCCACTGCAGCTCCCTGGCCCCGGGCCCCCCCCCCCCCCAACTCCACAGAGACGGAATTTCACAATCAAATCGCTTATCATAAGACCCGATGACAAAGATGCATCCATGTGCATTACATGCCGGTACTGATTACTGATCAAAGTGCACTCCTTCTTCCACTCCCCTCCCCACCCCTGATAGCCCCTGAAGCTCAGGTGAATCCATGGTGGCAGCTCCTAGCGATCCTGAGCATACACACCCCCAAGCCCCTCCTCAGAGCCCCAGTTCACCCCCCAACCACACTCCTCATGTCTTCATTTCCCCTCGCATTCCCTCATCCCGCCCCCTTCTTGTAGCCCCTTTCCCCACCAGACCCCCTCCGTTCCGTCACGTCCTTTCTTCTCTCATTCCCTCATCCCGCCCCCCTTCTGACCAGCCCCCGCCTTCCCCCCACGTCTTCCTTTCCCATATGATTTCCTCAACCTTCCCCCCACCTGACAGCCCCTCTCCCCAGCCCCCCAGCCCCTCCATTTCCCCCCCATCCTCCTTTCCCCCCTCACTCCCTCCACCTCTTCCCACCCCACCCAACACAACTCCCCAAAGCTCACGTTTGATCAATGACAATCCAAGGTGGCAGCTGATTCCCCCGGCTGAAGTTGTTCCGTTCGAATTCCGCTGACTGCAGCATGAAGAGCTTATCATAGTTCTCTGGCAGCGTGCCTGTCAGCACATTCTCTGATAGATTCAGCAGCTCCAGTCGATCTGTATCACCTAGTAGTTCTGGTAAACTACCGCTGATGTTGTTCTTGTGGAGGTCAAGGGAGCGCATGTTACCACTGCAAAATTGGGAAAAAGGAGGGTGGGGGACATGAGAAGAAAGGAGTGGTTTTGGGGTTTAAGCTTCAGTGATACAATGATGGGTTACATAAAGAAACCGGTGCTCTGTAGTCTTTCAGTAGTTCTGGTAAGCTACCAGTGATGTTGTTCTTGTGGAGGTCAAGGGAGCGCATGTTACCACTGCAAAGGTAAGGGTAGGGGGTGGGGGCATGAGGAGGTTAAGGTTAGCACAGGTTTACTATGGTTGCTTGCCAACAAAAACCCGTATTCTGTTCCACCTCGCGGTTTTTATAATGGCTGGAGGTGAGGGGCCTATGGCAGTTTCCAGTTTGCTATGGCATATCATGAGATGTTATAAAAAAAACATGTCCTCCCCTCACAAAGGTGCCTTGCAATGCTCCTCAGAACTTATTCAAGCTCGGGGCTTAACCCCTGTGTACCACAGCTCTCTGCCCAGGTAAGAAAAAAACCTAGGCCATGAAGCAGCAGAAGCACCCACTCTTAGTCACCCCAGTGACAAGCATTCCATGGGTAGGGTCTAGGGATTTAGGGGACTTTTGAAATAGTCTGCCTGAAAGATTTCAACAATGGATAGGATCGCTAAACCCCATTGCAGTGACAAGCAATACTTCGAGCTAATGTTGCCCCAAATTTCGCTCCACCTCGTGGTTTTTGTGCTGGCTTTCAGGCCTGGGTCCCCTAGCACTTCTGCCCTGGCATCACATGGCATCTAACACAATTCTCCATTCATTTACTTCATACAAAAAGGTGAGGTGACGTCTACATGCTACATACGATTTATCAATGCATAATACATTATGTATGTATTTATACTATGTTTGTATGTATATATATATATATGTATGTATCTACCGGTATTACTACATAACACATTATTTCTATGTTTATCCAAACAGCCCACCGAGTCCCTCCCTGCACTCACTTCACAAACAATGGCGGTAGCGTCCCAGAGAATTTGTTGGCGCTCAGGTTCAACTCGCTCAAGACCAAATTATGCCTCCAATCCGGCAGAGTGCCACTGAGTTGGTTGTGAGCCAGAGAGAGGAAGAGGACCGGCACCCTCATCAGGAAGCGCGGCACACGCCCAGATAAGCTGTTGTTATAAAATGATATGTGGGCAATGCTCCGGCTGTCCATGACATTGTCTGCGCAGCAAGGAATGGGATAGAGAGTTTGATAAGGTTCTAATGAAAAACATTAGCTAATTAGCTATTCTGCACGCCATTTCGAATTCATCAAAGTGTAAAGGAAAGAAAGCAAAATCCTCAAAAATCCTCAAAAATCCTCAAAAAATCCTCAAAATTGAGATAGTGGCAGGAATGAGAGCATTTGATGTATCCAGTGGCACTCTGCATTTCAATGTTATCCTTGCATAAGACAATGTGGGCAATTCTGCAGGGGTCTAGGACGTTGTCTGCGCAGCAAATGATATTGAGGGTTTAGTGTAGCTGAAGGCACACACTAATGGCAGTAGCTGCTTTGATCAACATTGCATTTTCGTGGGTACTGTAAGCGTCAGAGTGGCCTTGCTGCTACGATCCGCTGAGATTCAGCCCTTGTTCGGAAGAGCACATGCACGGATACTAGCTGTTCTGATGAGAAGAAACATGGGTGATGCTGCGGGGGTCTAGGAGCAGACGGACCAGCAGCAACAGCAGCAGCAGCAGCAAAAGAGTGAATATCAAGGGGTACCTCACAGCTCAGCTATCCCTGGCGTGGCTGCTGATCTGACCACTGGTTTGATGTCTGCCTCATCTGCCTATAGACTGCTGCTGGTGCTGCTCCTGCTGCTGCAGTAACCCATTGGCATAACTGTAATATGTGTACACTGCTGCCGTTGCTGACCATGCTGCTACGTCTCTTGCTCCTGCTGCTACTGCTGTTGGTCCTCCTCTTGCCAACGAGACTCCTGCTGCTACTACTCCACATCATACCTGTTGCTGCTGTTGCTGCTCCTGCTGCTGGTGGAGGTGTTGCGCCTTTTCGGCTCCTCCACTGCTCCTGCCCTACACACCAACACTACGCCATCTCTGTATCTCATGTGGGTAACCCCCTCTTGCTCCTGGTGCTACTGATGTTGGTCCTCCTACTGCCAATAAGGCTTCTGCTGCTGCTGCTGCTGCTGCTGATCCACATTACGTCAACTGCTGCTGCTGCTGCTGTTCCTGCTACTGGAGGTGCTATGGCTGCTGCCGCTCTGCCCCTTGACCATCCCACATTTCCATGGGCGTGATCCACTACCCAACCCCTGCACCCTTCAGCCTCACCTAGCACGCGCTCTGAGTCTTCATGAATTAGAAATGCATTGGCACGGGGCTCTGAAATTCCAGTGAAGCAACAATTGTCCATACTCAGCACCTGCAACATCGTAGACCACACATGACTTAAGTGACATTTAATACATGTGCATTACCCTGTTTGCTCTGGAGTTTGATCTGGAGTGACCCCGAGGCTGGTCTAGCGCTTAGCGTCGAAGGGCCCAGGCGGTGAGCTGCGGGGCTCTTTGCTACGCTTAGGAGGATCCTTGGGGCATTATGCATCAGTATTATTTGGTGTTATTATCAGTATTATTATTGTTTTAATTATTGCTATTATTATGCATTACTGAACACCTGTGCATTACCCTGTCCGTTTTTAACTATTACTGCTGCTGAGTGCATGAAAAAGAAGAAGAAGAAGAAGAAGAAGAAGAAGAAGAAGAAGAAGAAGAAGAAGAAGAAGAAGAAGATGAAGAAGAAGAAGAAGAAGAAGAAGAACAAGAAGGAGAAGAAGGAGAAGAAGGAGAAGAAGAAGAAGAAGGAGAAGAAGAAGAAGAAGAAGAGTTAACAGGGCTAGTTGAGTGAGTGAGGAAGCAGCATAGCTTCCTCTACATCCCAGCCTGCGTAATTGCAAATGCTCTAGACAACCCATAGATGTCACCTTCTTGGGTCCTCATACTGTTACCATTCATCATGATGGTAAAACAGCATGGGCAATCCAGGCGGTACCAGTGCTCATACGGCTATATACCTCAGAAAGACTTCTGATCTGCTTATGTTCAGCTGTTGGCCCCCTAGAGCAGAGTGCCCCTACCCCCTATTCCCTACCCCACAGTATGTAAGCCCCTATTGTCAACCCCCGAGTACCTAATTACCAACAAGACCCCGCCGCTCACCTCAATTTCACCAAGAATAAAGAAGTTCCCAGGGAAGTCCCCCTCCACACAATTCTTATCCAAAGTCAAGCTCCTCAACTTCGCCAATTTTGTGTAACTAACCGGCAGTGATCCAGTCAACCGATTCTGGGCCAGTGCAAGCATAGTCAAATTGCTCAATGATGCATAGGATTCTGGCAAGGTGCCTGTAAAGTAATTCCCGTCCAAAAGTAGCCATTTAATGTGCTCTGCCTGCGCAACTGCTGCTGGTAGGGTCCCGCTGATGTGGTTGTTGCGAACGTCGAGGTATACGAGGTAGGGGGCGAGGGAAGCGAGGGATCTGTCAGGGAGGGTTCCTGTGCAGTTGTTGCTGTACAGAGCGAGCGCCACCACCGTGCCAATGACAGTGCAGTGGGAGACATTGTCGTGGCGGATGCCTTCTTCACAACAAGTCACCTGCACCAATTGCACCAGGGCATTTGCTTTGATCATATACTCGTCTAGTACTGTTAGCATGGATGAGATATCATATTGTTGACTGCCGTCCTTACAACACGTCACCTATATCATTTGTACGAGCAGTTCCTTTAATTATTTCTATTTATAACCCACCATTTAATACTATTTCATTTAGCATGGATAAGATGTCATTATGCTGGCTGCCGTGTTCACAACGGCAGGTCATACCCAGCAGGCACGCCTTCATGGCCTCAACCTCGTTCAGGAGGTATGTTCTGGTATAAATAGGTTACAGTTGCGATCTTTGATGCCATGTTGCTAACTGCCGTCTTTGCAGCAGGTCAGCTCTCCCGGCACTATTGCATACACTGCTGGCTTCTGAAGCCAATGGACAGAGGAACACAACACTGCTGCAAAGAAAATGAATATTTTCAAAACAAAGCAAACAAAGAAATGCATCAGCTGCATTAAGAAGCTGCAATCACACGAGAATGGCAAGTTCTGCTGGGATTGGATGCCTTTCTTGGTGCCTTAAATATAAAATGCATGCAGGAGCCTGCCTAATGCTTAGGCTGCACTGCTTCTGCATGGTTTGTAGTAATGATTTTCATAGTTGCTGCCTTCTGGAGTACAGCTGGATGAGACAACCATAACCAAAGGCGGCAGCTGCTGCGGGACAGAGCCGTACCATCAACCTCACCCCAACCTACTGACCATGCTGCAATTCCCTTGACAGCAATGCTGCAGTTCCGCAGTTTTGGCCGAATGTTCCGAAGTTGAGCATGTGTTTCTGCGTATAGTTCTAGTGAGAGCCCCCTCTTACTTACCCCTTCCCAAGTGCAGTGAGATTCGCTGCTAAGCCATCCTTCCCGAGCGCGCCAGTTGGGACCATCCAGCGCGTTGTAGAGGTCCACTAGAGCTCCATGCTGCTGCCTCTGGCATGTCTCCCCGCAGCGCTGATATTGGCAGACGACAGAAGGCGCGTACCAGGCTAGAAGGATGGCCAGAATTAGGCTAGCCAGCATGTCTGCAAGTGGAGGTGATGGTTCTAGCTATATGCACGCAGTTGCTTGAGTCATATCGTCCCATCATGGCGCCGCATGATGGCTCATATGACGGGTGGTTTAGGCCACTGGAACATGGAGCATGGCCTGACGTACCAGGAATATACTAATGAACGTGCAATCAGGCGCATTCAGATGTTGTGTTGGCCTCCGTAATGTTGCCAGTCTACTACCTGGTCCTATAAACTTCGCTTGGCGCTGGCAGTGGAGAACGGCGAACTGGTGACAGCCTGTCACCAGTGGTCACCCGGTGCTGTGAATTTGATAGTCTTCGCCAAAGAGTCAACGACTCGATGAGTCGGGACTGAGACGTATAAGGTTCTATCTTACCAAAGCATGAGTTTCGTCCATTACCCGCTCGAAGGCCTCTTTCGCAGCCACATAACGCGTTTTCAGTGCGGGCACTCCACTTCAGGAATCCCTCGCTTTTTAACCCAATCGCATGGCTGATGGCTGTTACAACGCCACTACGTCCCAACAAACATCCCTCTGCAATACTGCACACAAGCCAGAAGCTACCATTGGGCTGCTGATGTAACCACTTAAGAAGATCTGTCCTCTATCGGCTGCAGCAGCCCGAGCAATATCCCTACTTATACCAACCATACACCAATTGTTAGCAGCCATGATCGAGTAATATGCTGTGCCATGACAGAAACCGAACGTAGAGCACACACGTGCACCACTACAGTCGCAGCTGGTAGTACAGGTGTTTGAGGTCCTGCGTTCTTCCACTGATTTGTTACAGGGGTCGAAACATGATTCCGGACCTGGCAGAAAAGTACATCTTGAATTACCTGCAGCAGCAGTAGCATCATGGGAAAGTTCTGGTGGACCAAGGTGAGTGGAATGGGAACTGGATGATGCAAGTGGCTAGTTGCACGGCAGATTCAACTTGGCAGAAAATGCCACTGTACATCTGCATTCTGCTTATTATACACATATGCTTGCCTCAAGATATCACCCAAGGGTCTGGACAGTATCCGTGTAGTGCTGTCTTGCTTGGCTGCTCAAAACAGCAAGGGAGACAGAGGGGGCATTTTTGCTGCTTTTCAAGCCACATGCAGAAAACTGCTAGTAAGAACAGAGCAGCTGCCCCCATTTGTCCTGGTTGGGGGGTTTGTCGCATTATGCAAGCTCCACCCTTGTATTGCTTGCAACGAAGCCCCGAACATACTGCAGCTAGTGATCATTAGCTTCCTGGAGTTCCAATCCAAATCTCCTTCTCCTCTCAATAAGGTCTAATCTACTTCCTTCACTCTCTAAAAGCACTGACCTGTGCAATCAGAAGGCTTGCGGGCCACTCCCTGGCACACACCATTTCCACCACATACTCTCGCGCCATCACATTCACAGTCGCTGCTGCAGCGATTTAGACCGCCACCATTCTGGCCTTCATCCACAAATTGCATGGGGTCCGGTACACACTTAGAACCTGCACATGAAACCACAACCACACATACAAGCAGCTACTAGTGAGGGGTATCATCGACCAGCTGGAGTGCAGTGTCACAGAAGCCTAAGTATTCGGCGCCCCCTGTGAGGGGCCATGATGTAACCGTAATCGTAACCTGAAGAGAATGTGGCCATTGTAATACTGTTTCTGGGCGGGGGGAGCGTGCAGCGCTTGGGGACGGTGCTGGCGGCGCGGCTGGGGGTCTGATCAGGCGGGAGGGCATGGGACCTGATGGCTTTGTGTTTGATACATGCTTATGGTCTGCGTCTCGTTGTTAAGTGCTTGAGAAGTGATTGCATTTAGTGGAGCTGGGCAGCCGGACCTTAAGCCGTAATGTTAGTGCAAGACAACGTGGCTGTCCCTTCAAACATGGACTGACTAAACACCACCTTTCCCAATGGCATTATTCTTTATCCTAAGCTACTACCCTCCACCCTCCCCACCCCCCAGAGTCACCTCCCCTTCACCTTGTCCTGCACCCTCTGCCCATAGCCAATTAAACAATGCAGACATGCCAATACGAGACCAGAGAGAGAGGACACTGCGCAGAGAAGGGGGAAAGCCCTTCTTGGAGGAGGCCCTACCAGCAGAGACACAGACAGAAAGGTGACATAGGCCCTACACCTTAGGTGTCAGTGTTAAAACCCACACTAGCTTCTCATACTAGTACATCAATTGGTTTGTTTGTTTTCTACATGCTCTCTTGCCCCGTCAACATGCAACATCATCTTTTCCTTGTCAACTCCAGCCCTATTAATATTACACTTCATGATATGCCACAGCAAGAAGTGCCGTAGGCCCCGCACCTCAAGCTGTCACAAAGACAGCGAGGTGGAACAGACTACGGGTTGGTAGACCTTTGGCATGTATGACAACATATGCCTAGACATGAGGTCCAGCAACTAGGTCAAAAGCACCCAAAACCTCCACGGCCCCAATTGGGGTAAGAGCCTCCCTCCTACTTTAGAACACGCAGGAGGGCTTGAAAGCCCAGGCGCAAGCAATAGTTGGTAACAAACTCCAGCCCTAATCTACCACCCTGCTCTTTTACCTACCACGCCCTTTTGGTGTGAAGGTGACGCAGGGCATTTTGCAGGGTTGCCCAGCAGGCTGCATAGTTGTGGCTCAGAGGGACATATGGTGAACATTACTGGACGATTTCCGTCTTTGCTCTAAAAATAAGTTCTATGGAGGCTTGCTGTGAACTCAGCTCCTGCACTGCCTTCTCCGCTGCCCTCCTGCCCTGCCCTGCTCGCCTGCCCTGCTCGCCTGCCCTGCTCGCCTGCCCTGCCCGCCTGCCCTGCTTTCTCTCCATTGCCCTCCTGCCCTTGCCCGCTGCTGGCCACACGCACACCACTTCATCTGACATACTCTCCATAAACCCTGCCTGGCCCCTTGTTGAGACTGCAATGCTTGTGACCGAAAGACAAACGGCACAAACCTGACTTGCATGTAACTGATTAACAAAAAGAAGATCTCACTACATTATGACTGTCTAGGTTAATAATGAAAAGATGCCTTCTCGTCTTACGGGCGTGACTCAGGACTTACCATCTGCAGGAGGTGACACTGCTGTTTGCTGTCCATTATCATTGCTGCCAATAGGAGGTGGTGGTACTGCTCCTACTGCTGGTGTTGTTGCTGGTGGGGGTGGGGGTTCAGCAGCAGCTGCAGATTGAGGGGCCACTGGGGTACTTCCCTTCACAAAGACTGTGAACCCTAGGCGTGATGACAGATGGTTTAGAGTTTAGAGAAGGTGCAGGGTTTAGGGGGGAGGGTAAAGGGGGGAGGGTAAAGGGTTTGGGGGGACTCATTGGCTGCAGACTTCATAACACCACATGTGTTGTCCCACACAAAGGCTACGCAGCCCTCCAAGTTCATGCGAGCTTGCTGCGCGGACACACACTCACACAAACAAGGTCAAACTGAGATTTACCAAGGACGTCGTAAACTGCTTCCAATGGTTTAATATGACTAGGACATGATTGCCGCAGAGCATGAACCCTATGCTCCAAACGAGGCCGGCGTTCACATTCACTGTACGTAAGCTGAGTGTGACTGTACCTTAACCGTGACATAGTGGCTGTTGGCTGCAGGATTATTGTGCTATTTAAATTGGACCTGGATCACAAATCCTACTGGCTGCCCTCAGGCACCAATTCCAAATCCCTATTACACCTTGTCCCTTATTTTCCTCACCAAGCAATGCAATGCAACGCTTGTCCTGCCGTTGCATACATCCTACTATTGGTACTTGTTCAGCATTAAAAAAATGTGACATACAGGCTGCGCAGTGAACCTTTAGTCTGTTCTCACCATGTCACAGTTGGATTGCAGATCTGTACCGTTCCCGTTTCTGTTCTTTGTGACAGCTTGAGTGCGGGGCCTATGGCACTTCTTGCTTTGGCATATCATGAAATGTAATGCATTTGTCCTAGCTGCTGTCCCTGGGAAGTTTTGTGCTGCAGGTCCCACCTGCGTCAGCAGCTTTGCACTGCCCTACATTTCACTCGCGCTTTTTTGGCTCTTCTTGCAAGATCCCTCAGCTTCCTCAAGGTGGTGGCTCCTGTTATCGGTGCTGGCCTGCTGCTCAGTAGGCACATCCAGTTGACTTTGCAATGTTGTAAGGCCACAGTGTTACCTGCCAAGCTTGCACGATCAGCTTGTCCTTGCGGACGCATTCTTTACTAAAATAAGACAGTGATAATATGTGCATCGTCCTAGGTGTAAAGCAGGCTACAAGGTAATAGCACAGGCAGGGCCTGTAGGGGGACCAAGGTGAGTGCCCATGCATTGCCCCAAGGCTTACCATTGGCTATCGCAGCCAAAGCCAGAAGTATTAGAACACAGTACGAGCACCCCACAGAGCCGTAAAGGTTCATACGCTTCGCTCTGTCTAGAACAAGACAGGACCACCCTCTACCTGCATGCATCGGCAAGAGCGCCTGGGCAGTGGTTAGGTGCAAGTCCCGCTTAGGGCTGGGGCCACCCAAAATATCTGGAAGTCACCTTGTGGTAGCTGAACACTACTGTGTATTGAGCATTCCGAACGCATGCGACCAGCTGGTTCGGGCACCCTCTTGCATCCGGCGGTGGAGGAAGCACGTTCTGAGCCAACTGTACCTCGGACTCTGCGAGGACCGCCTTGTCTAGCCATGGGTGCATGACCCTACCAGAAAGAAGTGTGGATCCTGCCCCATGAGCGCCTTTGAATCATATCCACTGACATCGGTGTACTGCTGGCTGTACTGCTATCATAACGGAACCAAACAATTGACGACAATTTACATATGAAAACATGCACGTCTTGGATGGACCCAAACACAGGTGGTAGCGTTATCAGCATAATGCTACAAGCTAACATTGACTACTCCTGCTACTACATACACCAGCTACTCTGCCCGCCAGCGCCCCGGTGAAGTTGGACATAACAATCAATGAGTCTGATAAGCCAAACAGCGCTGCATGGCCCGAAAGCTGTGCAGTGATCTTTCTCAAATAAGCTAAAAATGTTACATTGGTTCATCCCCGCCAAACACATCCCGTGGTACACATACACACACTCATTTGGCATCCTACACACGGACATGATTGCAGCAGACCGTGGTATCCACCAACCCAACATGGACAAATACTATGCCATGCATCCAAAGAACCATGGTCAGAATCCAAAGCTTGACCTGTACCTGCCCTCCCGGAAGGAAACCTAAGAATCCGCCCTATTACTACAATGCATGATATGCCATAGCAAAAACTGCCATAGGCCCCGCACCTCAAGCTGTCACAAAGAACAGCGCGGTGGAACCGAATAGCATATACCCTAGCCACAGCCTGGCCTGCTGCATTGATGACTCAGCGGCACTTACAAGCATCCTCATATGCAGCCAACCATAAGCAATAATACCTCCTAAACCCCAGCTGCCGCATTCAAAACTCCTGAACTATGTGCCAGCTGCCCTACTCCACCTGTCCTTGCAACCTCTTGCACAGGTCCTTATGTGCCTTCCAATGTCCCACTTGGCACGCCCTACTGCAGTACTTCACCACACCACACCCAGTGCATGTCTTGCAAGATGCTGTCAGCTCTGACAAGCCCCTGAGGTCCCCACAACCCGGATAGTTACACCCAATAGGTGATGGCACCTCCTCTATAAGCAGCTGCCCCAACAGCAGCAGCTCCTGCAGCAGCTCCTCAACCTCCTGCTCCCCAGCTGGCTGCTGCTCCCCTGATAGCACTTTGTGAGGCCAGCTGCTGTTGATGAAGTCCAGCTGAGACACCACTGCTGAGGGCAAGCCGTGCTGAGGCAGCTTGGCAATGCGGCTGGGGACTGCTGCGCTTCCAGGGGCTGGGGTTGAGCTTGCTGTAGTACTGGCGGCTGCCTTACAGTCCTTAGCAGCTGGTTCACGGGGCGTGCTGGTGTCCGCTGCTGCTGTTCCATGGCTTGCTACGTCTGGCATGCCACGGCCCTTAGCAGGTGATGCAGCTGATGCCTTGGGCGTGTTAACGGTGGCACTAGTTCCAGCAGCACCAGGAGGGGGGCTGATTGGAGGGTCGTTGCAAGAAGCTCTACATGCTGCTGGTGTGTTTCCATCCACACCAGCAGCAGCAGCCTTACAAGCATGCTGATGCCATAGTAGCAAACCTTGGTACTGCAGGAGGGCAATGCTGAGAACTCTGGCAGATGTCTCAGCCTCAGTTGTTGTCCCACTGCTGCCAATCTTTGGTTTTTGGAACCCTTGCAAAGCAAGCAGGCCTGTAGCAACCCCAGCCTTTGCTACTGCAGCCTTAAGGTCAGGGCCAATGCAGCTCCTGCTGCTACTTTCCACACCACCACCACCTTCCATCCCACTGCTGCTGCTACTGCCCTGTATAGACCCCCCACCTGCTGCTCTGCTGCTGCTCTTCTTCTTTCTGCTTACGCCAGCAACCCCCAGAAGCAGCTTTGCTGTAACTGCCACTGCCCGTGCTAACCACACCAGCAGCAGAAGCTGAATGGTAGCCGGGGTGTGGCTGTACTCTGGGTCAAGCTCTAATTGCTGATAAGCAAAGAGGAAAGGCATCCTGATTGCACTTAGAGGCAACACCTGCAGCTGAGAGGTTTCAGCCAGTAGCCACTGCTGGTGACTCTTCAGCGATTGAGTCAAGCCATCAACAGCCGGTGTCATCCCTATTCTCACTGGCGCCCCTGTCGCTAAGTCCGCACGCCCCTCACCACCACTGGTGGCTGCTGCTGCTACTGCGGGGGTTACTGCCTGGAGCACTGCTGCATAGGTCTTGACCCAGCTAGCAGTTGCTGCGGTGTATGCTTTGTAGTGTAACCAGCTTGGTAGCAGCTGCTGATGTCCCTTGCCTACCAGGAGCTCAGCAAGCTGCAACTTGGAGGCAGTTACCGCGAGAAGTGTGGGGTGGCCATATGCCAGGCCGCCTCTGAGGTTGTAGTAGGAGAGGGGGCATGCTGCAGCAAGTTGTGTCAGGAGCTCGCCACTAGTACCTGGATAAGAGGAAGCAGAACAAACAAAAGCCAGGGACGGCCGTTACTACCAGGAATATCACCAGTCCACACATGCTGCAGCTGTCACCTTCAATAAACAATCAAGGTGATGGTGCTTTTTAGTAACAGTCACTTGCTTGCATCCCCCAACTTTTTCATTGATGTGAGACGATAAAACACTGCCAACCAGCTTAATTGTCCAATTGAAGACATATACCCGCACATCGCAGCACTGAAGGGGTCTGCTAAGGGGGTGTTCAGAGCCTGTGGCTCTAGCTGAAAACTTATTTTGGCATGTCAGTTTCATGTGCCCAAATGTACATATGCCGCACAAAGCCCAGAACCATGGAGACTGCACAAATAATGCAGGGGCTGCTGCACATCTTACTCCTCCACAAGCAGCATACTGCAAGCATTACATCATAATGAACTGCATCCCATACACACCTGCAATGACGCTTGAGCCTGCGATGCAAGGGCCGACTAAGGCATCCAGGAGAAGAAGCATGTGGCTGATGATGCCCCGATGGGATATTTCATGTGGCACCTGGACCACCGCATCTGGATTACCCAAAGCTGGATCAGCCAAAACTGGCTGCTTCTGCTGGCTCTCAGCACTCATAGCCTTGCCTACACGCCAGAGCACCTGGAGCAGCAGCTTCCCCCTGTTCGCAAGGAAGGCTTGCCGCTGCTCAAAGCTGGTGCCACAAGCAGCAGCTATGAGCAGAGACACGACTGGTTGCATCAGCGAGATGAGCTGCTCCAGACTGCCATCCATACCAGCCAGCAGCGCAGCTACTTCCAACAGCAGCTGCAAGCCCTCTAATGATGCAAGAGACATCTGGCTGTAGGGGGCCTGCCCCGCGGCAGGGCCATACCGCGTCTCCACCACCGTCCCGAGGACTGTCAAAGGAGCACCGAACGCGCCAATCATGGTGTTAGCTTTTGGAATCTCACAAAGCAGCTTGGCTACAGCTGTAACTGCTACTAGCCCATTCGTCATGGGCGCTGCAACGTGGTCTTGGGGAGTTGGAGGCGGAGTGTACTCGAAACCATGTGGTGCAGTGACGGGAACAGCTCGCCTGCTGCTGCTCTCAGCGGTCGGTCCGCCGCGGCGATCTTGGGGCTTGGTCTGCTGTGTCTGTTTCCTGGATCCCTTGGCCAAGCCCTTCTCAGAAACAAACTGGCACGCACCCGCCAGTTGCAACACTGCTGCTGCTTCTGTTACCGGGTTCAGCAGGATGCTGCCTATGGGCGCTGGTGCAGACTGCAGGGGTCCAAGGTCCGGGCTTGATGATAGAGAAGTAAGGAGTACGTGGTCCTGGGTGACCTTCAGAAGGACGTACTGGAAGGTCACAATCATCTTGTAGTGTTCGAAGGCCTTGGTACCAGGACCCTGTTGGGAAGCATGGATGATGGGGCTGAGCTGGTCGCTGCTGGCTGATTGCAGGCATCTTCTGAAGGAAGTCCAGGAATACTGGGGAGAGACCTAATACCGTGTAGTTATTGGTCCACACATTGCACATGAAGATGATCAACCGCCAGATCGGCAAGTTAGCTATTTCCCAATTAGGTCTGCTTATGTGCTGAAGCGACCACAGAAGGAGAGCCGGTGTACTGGACATCCAACCTGCAAAAGGAAGAGGCAGCACAGTGTGCTTTAAGCAATTGCTGCCTTTAAATTGGACACTGAGGCCATAGGATGTAGAAGGGTTCGTTTGCAACAATAATCAACCATTGTTGCATGGCCACGAAGGATGGCTTTCCCGGCCTAAGATCGCTTTGATAGTGATCTTTGGATGACTGAAAGATCTTGTTAGGTCACCGCATGCTCTGGGACAACAGATTGAAATATGAAGCACTATAACTGTGGGTGGCAGATGGCAATGATGATATAGAGCCAGATGCTTACCTTCTGGCTGAGTGATTTGCTTCCAACAGCTTCTTGTCAGTTGGCTTGGACCACCCATGGAGCCATACACCAGCAGACCCAATCCGTGCGTGACCGTCCACCAGTGAGACATTGGTTGAAGGAGCTCCTGGTTAGGCGTCTTTTGCAGCCAGTGCTGGATGGTGGCGAGCAGCTGCACGCAGTGACAGGGCACCGCCTTGGCTGAAACTCGTGCAAGTATCTCGAGAGGTGACTGCTTGGATTGGGGCAGGAGCTGGCATGTAGCTTTGAGAAGGCGGTCTAGGGGGCCGCCCTTTGGCAGGGGGGATGGTGCTGGCCTTCTTAAGCACTCCTTGATCTCAGTTCTGTCCCAGGATGTGAAGAGCTTGCTCCATTCTGGGTCCAACGCAGACATGATGGCAGGCCAGACGAATTCTGCATGGAGAAAGAGAGCTTTTAAGAGCATGTCTTCCAGCATCAATCATGACAAAGATTCGACTAGAGTCCATTGGGTCTTCAGCCATGCACTGCAACAGAGACCACGCTTACATGCAGCGCACGTAGCAGCACTTGCAGGGTCAAGCGGGTGTGTGGACAGACAAGCCATTCTAGTGAGACCACTGCCAAAGTATGTCAGTCAAATGAAGTTCAACGGCCTTCAGGCACTGGCAGAGCAAGACTCCGGTAAGCAGGCCGTACGATTTATCGTGCGTGGCTATGATGTGGGGTGGCATAGCTAAGTCTGCTCTATGAACTTGTTAACGAGGTTCCGGTCAACGAACGCTTAGCATGGCTCGATGGCGGGCTGATGATGGGTGCGCTGGAAGCCAGACAGCCACTCACCCAGACGAGTGGCATTGTTTTTCAACCCACTTCACTCACTTCGCCTGGACACGGTCTAAGGTATGCTTGTTTAATTTGGTGCTAGCGAGTACTGTATACAACCGCATCTCCCTATGCAAACTGTCACCCATCGGTGCCCGATGGCCCATCTGAACTGCACTTCGACAGGTCGCGGTCCTTGAAACCCAGCGCAAAGAAGTTGCACGCTTACGGCCCCAACACTGGCAATGCAGTCCACCGAGACAACGGTGATCTGTCAACAGGAGTACCCCCAGTCCAACTGCTACCCAATCAACTACCAGGTGGTCCCCTCCATGGCCTTCTCGAGCACCAGGTATTCAGAATGTATTGGCTGACGCTACACGTTGATTTCAAACAAGCAGAAACATCTCCTTGAATGCACAGCCATGCTTCAGACATGCATTGGATGAAGGACATGCACTTAGCAGGGGCCCAGGCTCATTCAAGCCAGTGCATTTAACCAGCTGGGAACAGTGCCCTTAGATCTTCCAGCTTCATCAAATGCTGCGCACTGACTCGATAGTCGGTTGTAAGCCCTGACAGGCCGCCACTCAAGCTGTCGATTACGATTACATCATGGCCCCTCAAAGGGGGCGCCCGTACGGAGCCAACCTAGGCTCCATGGGCAGACATACTGGAACCTGCTCCATCAGAAATGACTGTCTCAGCAACATCACCTCTTGGTCCAGAAGAAAACGTATCAAAAATACGACCTTGCCATTCATCCCCGAATAATGACAAATCAAAGTAAGGATTATGGTCCAACAACCACTCCGCCAAGCACAACATACATCAGTGTTCGGCTTTACTGTAGTCAGAGGCAGTTGTGGCATACATAGATTTCATTGGTACCATGTCCCCATTTGAAGCAGGTACAACTGTGACGACAAGGCAGGTAGACATGCAGCTGACGGTACACAAGTAGAATAACCAGGACTTTGGCGCACGACTTCAGTGTTTCATTATCGATATGATCATATAGCATGCAACTTATCATATTGTGAGGAGCAGGAGATCCTCTGCGACCTCCGCGCATAGGCCGGCATGCAGACATCGCGAGGCCAGTGGGGGCCGCGATAGACTTGGCGAAACGTGAAAGGACTTGGTAGAGTCACTGGACGCTTGGGAAAGAAGAGTGATTACTTGGCGCGAATGTTGGGATTGTGCGCCTGAATACTCTTGGGGGGACTTGGTAGGGGAGAGTGAAAGTAGTGACTTGGTAGAGCATTGCAGATGTAGAGCTGGCAGAAGCTATGCACTTGGTAGATACAATTTGGGACCAAACGTGGGAGGTATATATTGAGAGGCAATTGTGAGGATCAAGGCTTCCCTCCCAGTCCTCTTTCCCCCCTCTCTGTCCTCTGTTCTCTGTCCCCTCTGTCCCCCGTTCCCGTCTCTGTTCCCCCTGTTCCCAGTTCCCGTTGTTAGTAGCAGGCCCCAGTCCCTTGTCTCTCGTTGGAGTTGGTTTCAGCCAGTAGCCCTATCTCTGGTTGGAGTAGTAGCATCCAGTCAGGAACCTAGCCTCTGATTGGAGTTGTTCAGCAGTAGCAGCATCTCTGCAGCTGGGGTTTAGTAAAACCAAAAAAAATAATAGAAAGAAAGACAAAAGTCCAAAAAAAGAAGCTTGTTGTTGAGAACCCTTGATTAGTCGATACCTCTTTGTCAGGTTCGTGATTTAGTTGTTGTAAAGCATTTGATTCGCCCCCTTAGGTCCACGCCCAAGTCCACGCTTCCGCCCCTAGCAGGACTCCCCTTTAGGGGGGTGTCCCTTGCTACTTCCGCAGCTCTCCGCCACCCTAGATCGATCCTTGGGCACGCTCCCTTGCTGGCATAAGGAGTCAAGCCTATTGCAGGCCTTGACCACCTGTGACAGTAGGGGACCGCCTCCTGGTTTCGGAGCCCGGGCTTAGTATAGCAGTCAGAGTTAGACCTTTCAGTCAGAGCCTAGCAGCTTCTAGACTTTAGTTCTAACCCCTAGTAGAGCCTTAACAGGCCCTAGTCACCGGATAGTTCCCTCCTACCTTTAGAGGTACCCCGCGTTCATCAGCCATCCGTCCTCGTCCTCCCTACCCCGCCATCGCTTCACAATGACGTCCGCTACCGCCGCCACCATCATCCCCCTGGATATGACCATCATTCCTCAAGTTGTACCCCTTTTCAGTGGATCTGGGGGCAAAGGAAGCAACAAAGCCAACGCCTGGATCCGAGCCATAGAGAGGTTTGCCAAGTATACCCCTAATTGTGGCTCGGCCGGCTGCCTGCAGTGTGTCGAGATGCGGCTGATTGATGTTGCTGAGGAGTGGTATACTGAGATTACAAAAAGAAGGAAACTGACGTGGCATGACTTCAAGGATGCATTTTTGGACAGATGGGGTGAGCAAGAAGATGCCTTGTTGGCCCGGCTGTCAAGTTGCAGACAAGAAGCAGGAGAAAGTGCACAAGAGTATGCTGATCGATTCCGCAGCACAGATAGGGAGGAAGAGCCTGATGGTGTTCGTGTTAGTGAGGGGGCAGGTGGAATTGGAGCAGTAGGGGTAGGAACAGCACCTCGAGGTAGATCAGCAGGAGCTGCAGCCAGTAGAGGTGCCGTGGCACCTGTGGGTGCTACTGCTGGGCATCTGAAGGAGACATCAGGACCAAAAGGTGTCATCAGGAGATCTGCAGCTGGTTCTAATAGTGGGCAGCAGAGTGCTGGTGGTGGTGGCAGCAAAAGAGCAGCCAGCAAGAGGCAGAGGGACGGTAGAGGAAAAACAGCAGGACCAACACCTGCAGAAGTGTTTGCAGAATCATTCCCACAAGCAGCAGCAGCAGTGCAGCTAGAGCGAAAAAGGGGGCGCAGTGCTCGACACTAAGAGTAAGACCATGTCTTCATAGGGGTGAGTGATGTAGCTGGTGTAAGCAGGGCATTTAATTTCAACAAGCTCTCAACCTGGGTTGTTCTGTGTATTCTTAATGGCCTTGTTTTATTGTATATTCATTTTGTTGGTGGGGTTTTCTGGTAGGCCCAGTCCACACTCACTTTGCCCGGCCTTTCAGCAGTCTCTGATTTGTTATAATTAAGAGTTGAATGAGTATGGCATATCACAATCCATGTCAATGTGCACAGCTGTGCAGCAACATGAACCAGGTGTACGCTGCTGCTGTGTCATGGTAGTGGATAGCTTTTCTGCAATGCGTCTGGAAGTCATCTAGGTGTGTGTACGTATTGACATCAAGCTAGTTGGTTGTAGCAGCTGGAGAACATGTGCTGTTCTGCAGCAAAATCGCTGTAACTTGTCGAGCCCGAGAGTGCCGTATAGTGAATCCTTGCTGCTTGTGCTGGGTTTCATGATCTGTGCATGACATGGACCTTCTAGAGGATCCTAGGGTTGCATCCTCGGATCAGGTATCGTATGCGACCTATTATACGTGGATGGCTGAGTGTGTTTCACAGCCTGCTAGGTATGTTGATCATGACCGTTGTATAAATCCAGAGCATCTTGCTGATCTCATGAGGTTTAGAGTGGGATCTCACTGGCTGAGTGTTGTGACTGGACGTTGGGCTGAAGGTGGTACTGTGAGGGCACAGAGGTACTGTAGGAAATGCATGGCATATACCGTTGAGGATGAAAAGCATTTCATGCTGGAATGCCCTGCCTACCAGGAAATCAGATCGGAGTTTGGTGAGTTGTTTGATTACAGTGAAGGTGATTTAAGAGAAGCTTATGTGTCATCCAAAGCAGCATATGTTGGCGAAGCTGGTACATAAAATGCGTGTCTTCAGAGATGAAGATACTGAGTGGGTGTTTGATCTGCAGCTTGACAGATTTGAATCGAGTGAAGATGAAAGTTGTGGTGATGTTTCTAGTGATGAGTATGAGAACGAATTAGTTGAAGTTGATGATATTAGTCAGTTTGGTTTTTTGGAAGCCCCTTGAGCCTCGTGTTGGCTCCGGGTTTTTCTTTTTTTCAAATGTAACATTCAAACCGTGCTAGTGTTTTGTGCATTAAAGGCTCACCCCCGCTATCGAGGGTGTGTGCCTTCTTTTGCTAGTGTCTAAGTTTGGAACTGTGAATTGTTCTGGCATTCTTCTGTTTGTCCTTGCATAGAGCTTTGTCCAGGGGTGATTTAGTAGCTGGTGATGGAGCTTCTGATGCTTTCTTGTTGTCACTACCAGCCTGTCTTGGCCAATGTCTAGGCCAGCCAGTAGGTATCTTGCCATCATGCATGTGCAAGCGTTGTGGCCGTGGTTGCAAACCTAGCTGTCATGCACAGCTGAGTGCATGTTGCCCTAGCTTGGATGGCAGGTGGGGCTCTAGCAGCAGGGCGCAAGGGTGTCGCCGTTGTACATGCTGTATCTCCAGAAGGGGAGGTGCAACTGTGGTTGTTCATGTGTCCATGCTGGTTGTCGGTACCAACTTGTTTGCCCTGGTAGGACCGTAATGCAGCCTTGTTAACCGTCAGGTAGGCGTGTATAGTATGTAGGGTTGTAGAGTGGGTTTTTCTGAAGGCATGCCTTCATTTTGGCTGAGGCTCAGAAGCAACTGATGATGCAGCATGCAGCTTTCCTATGCACGGTAGCTGGAGTGGTGGGTGTGGATGTTTAGTGGCACTTCCCTTGTAAGTGTATGATAGCCAGATTCATTCGGATCCTGCCTGGTCTCGGGAGGCAGGTACCACCATTATTTACGGTGCGTGTAAGACGTCTAAATGAAACCAAGCAGGAACTGGGTCGGCACCGGGACCGGACCGGGATCAGACTCTGGGTAGCGCATCAGAATGAATGGTCAACGCATGCTGTTGGCTGCAATCAAGTATGCTGCTCCCACGCAACCCGTATACAAACAAACAAACAAAAAATTAAGGAGTGGCTGCACCAAGTATACTTACTAGCACACGGACACAAATGTGATGATACAATCAAGTTACTGCAAAGCATGCCATTGCCTTCAAGGCCATAACGATTGTAGCATTGTGGATTTCCCTAGATTACTTAGCAACACTGCCCAAGGCCGTCTTGAGTCACTAATGACTCCTCACAATAAACACATGCACATGTTCAGCCCGTATCGGTTGATCAAAGGCCCCTTCTGCGTGCTGCTTTCATTATTACCATATAAATAACATCGAGTCTTTCCTAAGCAGTGACATGTCATGATCGCATGTTGCCTTTCTCTTGGACTGAGGAAAAGCATGACTTGTTGCAGGACATGCAATGTGCATGACGGCAGACACTTATGCATGCCGAGTCGCAAACGCTTACTACAAGGCTTTATGATATTACGATTACATCATTACGATTACATCATGGCCCCTCAAAGGGGGCGCCCGTACGGAGCCAACCTAGGCTCCATGGGCAGAAATACTGGAACCTGGTCCATCAGAAGTGAATGTCTCAGCAATATCACCTCTTGGTCCAGAAGAAAAGGTATCGAAAATACGACCTTGCCATTCATCCCCGAATAATGACAAATCAAAGTAAGGATTATAGTCCTCACATTCCTCCGACCTCCGAAATTCCATGCATTCATAAACAAACTTTGCAACTTGGAAACTTGGCTCTTGGTCCATGAACAATCTCACGTTGTCTGAATTATGCTTCATTGTACTAGAAGCTTCCTGGCAACCTCCAAACTGTGCAAACAAAACGGTATTATACTTCTCACGAATTCTATCATATGCTGGGCATTCAAAAAGAAAGTGTACCTCGTCCTCAACCACTGTGCAAGAACATTTTGAACATACACGATGCTGCCTTGGCAGTTTGGGACGAGCCCACCTCCCAGTTTCAATAGCAAGATGGTGTGCACCAGTACGAAACCGCATTAACTGTTTCACATAAGTAAACGGGATACCTGATGTGTGCCTGATATACCTTGGCATACCTTGAGGATAGCCAGCCTCTAACTCCTCCTGAGGGATGTCTCCCGTCCTAAACCACGAATGATATGTGGAAAGCTTGATCAAATTTGAGCTGACAGATTGCCTGGGGTTTGCATATGCGGCCACCTTGTCCCATGGCTCTTGCAACATGGTATCCCAAGTACCCCACACTTTAAGCCATGGAATAGCTGCAAGTTTATCATTGTCCGGCTCAGCTAGGCCATTTGTTGCCAGAAACTCTGCAATGGTCCCATCTGCGTCTCTACCCTGAGAAAGAGAGCGTACTGTATGCATAAACCGTCCAGCCCAGCTCTTAGGAGCAGAACCAACCCCCTCGCATGCGTAAGATGCCAAAGATTCACGCACAGCCATGCCCAATAGGCTATCAGAGGGCACTTTGCCAAGCCTACGCCATAGATCAATAGAGGCTCGTAACCAACCCTTTGCCACTGGATTCATGCACATCTCCTTATGCACCACAGTTGTTGGCACAGACTTCCTCAACTTCCCCAGCTGCCTTAAAAATATGCTTTGAATCTTTTGAAGCTCATTGTCCCATAGCTTGTCCAGCGTATCACAAGAGAACAGCAGATCCGGTCCCCATACCTCACTACAATACTCCATGATTGGCACAACCAGGCAAGAGAACATCCGTAACTTGATAGAAATATTTCATAATGTCTTCAGGACGCTTGAAATGTGCAATGCCAAAGTTATGCGTGTCTAGGAGTCAGTCCGGGCGAAGTGTAAGTGACACATGGCATCGATGCATCTGCCCGTCGAAGTCACGACCGAAGCACATCAACTAGCGGCACAGGGCGCTCGGACTTCTGACTATGCCTCAGAGCATAACCAAGGCCTTGGAGATTAAATTTGGCACTGTCCTCATTTGTCCGCGCCCACTTGCAACTGCCGTCCGGAGCACGTCCGCGTACCTTCTAAAACTATAATTATGGCAGAGTGAACGATGGAGAGAACCCAGGGACCTGATTGCCCTGCATTGCACCACCAAAATCCCCAGGCTTTGTCTTCATGGCCCCCCACCCTGTTGCTCCCTTCATCCAGCAAATCTTGGTTTTGTCATTCCACTGCCAATAATGGCAAATCGGAAGGTTTGCACAGCGAACGCAGCATTCCTGAAATGTCTCAGCAATGTCACCTTGGCTGGACCCAAGCTCGTGCGCAGCTTCAAAAGATAAGTCTCCAAGGTTGATGTCGATATTGAGGTAGATTGCAGAGACACATGGCTTTGCAGCTCTTGCTGCTGCTGGAGGGCTTCCACCAGCAGAAGAAGTCCCCTGAGGTACGTCACCACCTTGGTATGGCTGTTGACCTCCTGCGGTACCTCCAGCCTCTGTAGCAGCAGCAGTACTGCTGCTGCTGCTTGTCTTGATGTATGTGGTGAACAGCCCATGGTCTTCTGTCTTAGTGGCCGTCTTTAACCAGCCACAGGAGTTATCCCATACCACTGCCAGGCACTTAGGGTTGACCATGCAAGCGTCCTGGTGCAGAATGCAAGGGTGACAAGTGAGTAGCAGCAAGATAGGGTTGATCTTTCTGCACAGTGCAAGACTAAATAGATTCACATTGGATCGGCAGCATACTGCTGGGTTGATCCCTCCGGCTCAAAATGACACCTAACAACCTCTGCGGCAGCATTGAATCAATGTCTAAAATGCCCCTATAAGCAATTTGGAGTGCACTATCGTTGGACTATGCAAGGAGCAAATGAATGGACTGCACCCCAAAAATCTGTCAAAAATGATACGTACTACTAGGTCGATGCTCAGAAAGCGAGGAGTCTCATACCAGGAAAGTGGCTGAAAGCACACTGACTTCAAGCTGGTGATTTGAAACAAGGATGGGTGCCGAATGCTTATGAATGTAGTTTCGGAGCAGCAGCAGATATTATGCATAGCAGGCGCCCTCTTCCTCTGTCCCTCAGAACTTTCCACTGCTTACTATGCCAAGCACAGCCTGGTCGCTGCAGCTCAGCCTGCTACGGTCCTAAATTGCCATCATACAGACGCCACTAAAGGCTGACACACCCGTTCAGCCTAGAGATAAAGTCGGCTTGGATGTATGGTGATGTATGGATGATTGGAACAGTGAGATGAATGGTGTATGCTGCAAAAAGGTCAGTATTGCAGCAAATTAGGCTCAGCGCACATCCTTTTGAACCAATCTACCTGAGCTTCAATGAGATCGCAGATCCTGCATCCAACCACCTTCAGGCCACAATCCAGGTCACCTCCAGGGATGTTTGACCTTCGCTTCATCTCAAAGGCGCTTTGTCCTTTGTCCAACAGCTCATGGGTGGATTGCCACCTGGCATCATAGGTGTACCCTGCTAAGTGCGTGTTCCAAGTCTGTACCTCTAGCTCTGATATTCCATTAAACAGATCAATTTGATAAGCTTGAATCTACATAGTGCAGACAAAAAGCAGAATCGTGGACAGCTGGTAACACATGCAGGGAGTGCCACACAAGCACACACATCATCCTTCCACAAGCAATATATTGCAAGCACGTTGTCATCGATCATGAATTGCATTGTGTCCTTACCTGCAATGAGGCTGGAGCCTGTGCTGCAGGGGCGGACTAACACATCTAGTAACTCCACCATTATGCTGATCAGACCCCGTTGAGACAAGCCACATGACAGCTGGACCAGCGCATCTGGATCACCTAAAACTGGCTGCTGCTGCTGACTCTCATCACTCATAGCCTTGCCTACACGCCACAGCACCTGGAGCAGCAGATCCCCCCTGTCCGCAATGAAGGCCTGCCGCTGCTCGAAGCTGGTGCCACAAGCAGAAGCTATGAGCAGAAACAAGGTTGGTTGCATCAACCACATGAGTTGCTCAAGACTGCCATCCATACCCGCCAGCAGGGCAGCCGCTTCCAACAGCAGCTTCAACCCCTCTAATGATGCAAGGGACATCTGGCTGCAGGACAGAAACCCCGCCCTAGGTGGAGAAGGAAGGCTATACCGCGTCTCCACCAGCGTTGCGAGGACTTTCACAGGAGTACCAAAGGTGACGATCATGGTGTGACGAGCTTTTGGAAACTCACCAAGCATCTTGGCTACAGCTGCAACTGCCACTTGCCCACTACTTACAGGTGCTGCAGCATGGTCTGGAGGGGTTGGTGGTGGAGCGTACTCAAAACCATCTGGTGCAGTGACGGGCACGGCTCGTTTGCTGCTGCTCTGAGTGCTGGTTTCTCTCTGGCGGTTCTGGGACTTGGTCTGCTGCGTCTGTTTCCTGGATCCGGTGGCCAAACCCTTCTCACAGACAAACTGCCAGGCGCCCGCCAGTTGCACCACTGCAGCTGCTTCTGTTATCGGGTTCAGCAGGATGCTGCCTATGGGTGCTGGTGCAGACTGCAGGGGTCCAAGGTCTAGGGTTGATGATAGAGAGCTGAGATGCAGGGTGTCCTGGGTTACCTTCAGCAAGCAATGTTGGAAAGCCACAATCATCTTGTAGTGTTCAAAGGCCTTGGTACCAGGACCCTGCCGGGAAGCACGGATCATAGGGCTGAGTTGGTCCAGATACTTCTGGCTGATTGCAGGCATCTTCTGAAGGAAGTCCAGGAACACTGGGGAGATACCTAGCAGCTTGCAGTGTCTGCTCCACACATCACATGTGAAGTTGACCAACAGCCAGACTGGCAAGTTAGCCAGAGGGAAGTCAGGCCTGCTTGTGTGCTGAAGTGACCACAGAAGAAAAGCTGGTGTACTGGACATCCAACCTGCAAGAGAAGGAGGCAGCATGGTGTGCCCTTAGCATCTACTGCCTACCAGTTGAACAATCGAGCGTGGATGTAGAGGATGGCATTTGCAGCAATGATGTATCCATGTGGCGTTGACATCCAGGATGCTTTTCCCTGCCTAGAAGTAATTAAGGAGTAATAATGGGATGATCAAAGGTCGCCGGGTGCTCTGATACAACAGCTAGGATCATCAGGAACTATCAGTGCGGGTGGCACTTGATGAACATGATGATGTTGAACCAGGTGCTTACCTTCTGGCTGCGTAAGCTGCTCCCAACAGCTTCTTGTTATCTGGGTTTGACCATCCCCTGATCCAACCACCAACTGTGCCAAGCCGTGCGTGACCATCCACCAGTAAGACGTAGGTTGAAGGAGCTCCTCATTAGGCGCCTTTTGCAGCCAGTGCTGGATGGTGACAAACAGCTGCACGCCGTGACAGGGCACAGCCTTGGCTGCTCTTTGTGCAACCTTCTCGAAATGTGAGAGCTTGGGTTGGGGCAAGAGCTGGCATGTAGCTTTGAGGAGCCGGTCTAGAGGGCCGCCCTTTGGGAGGGGAGACGGTGCTGGCCTCTTTAAGCGGCTCCTTGATCTCAGGTTTGTCCCAGGATGCGAAGAGCTTGCTCCATTCTGGGTCCGCCGCAGACATGATGGCAGGCCAGACTGACTCTGCAGTAACAAAGGAAACTTAGACTCATCAGCATGTCATGTGTTATCGACCACTACATATAAGGTAACAGCTACTGACTACTTCGGGCATGTGCTGCAACAGAGACCACGCTTACATGCAGCGAAGGCAACAGCGCTTGCAGGCCAGAGCAAGTTGATGAAAACATAAGCCATCCTAGTGAGAACACCGCGAAAGCGTGCCAGTCAAATACACGTTCAACGGTATCAGGCAGAGCAACCTCCGGCGAGTAGGTCGTACGAGAGTCTATTGCGCGATAGCGATGATGTAAGATGGCATAGAGTTCTCATATGTGTCTGTTCAGCTTTGGCTTAACAGGGCCTTGATAGGTAGCCTTGGAATGGGTTTGCTTGGTTCTTTGGTAGTGCTGTGTCAAGTGTGTGAGTGAGAACTCAGGCACTCACCCATGTCAGACACGAGCTGGAGATACGGTGGTCAGTATGACTGGCCATGATCTAAGATATGTTGTTCGAGCTATATTTTTTACGTGTGTACAGCGGCGTGGCCAATAGAATGTCACCCAGTGTACCCGATGCCTGGGTACCTACTGCACCTCGATTGAGTACTAGAGCTCCTCGAAAAGCCTATGCAATGAACCAGCCCGCATACGGCCCCCAAACGTCCAGATCAGTTCATCGAGACGACGATTACCAGACAGCACAAGTGCACTCAGCAGTCCAATTGCTACGAAGTTAGTCAACCACCTCGCCACATGGCCAGCCTCAATGCCTTTACGAGCACCAACTAGGACTGTATCAACACCACATCAAACCGATCGGCACGCCTGCAGTGCCACATTGCACCAGATTTTGGCCGACCTGGCAGCGTTACAATTTGGACCAACAAACAGACATAGAACGAAGCTAGCATGTAGTGGAGTGCATGTAGCTCGGGACATATCATGCCCAGATGGCTGATCATGCTATAACGTATCTACAAGCTGAAAGCCAATGATTACTGCAAGAGCTTATCCGTTTAACCAGGCTGCCACAGACTAGTATATAGCTGCCGATCCAGCATGCATGCTCCTGACCTTTATGCCATGATGCCCAATTCCCCACGTATTTGCCAGGCAGAGAATTACAGGAGACAGTGGAGATTCAAGTGAAAACGCAGGCCCCATCAGTTGTATACAGGTTGCCTTCCAGTTACTTATCAGCCATTGCATGGCTCAAAGAAAGTCTCAGAGTAAGCCTTTTGAGTGCAGGGGCTCATCAGCACCAGATCCCCTCACTTCTGTCACACATACCCAGAGCGAGCGTGACAATCCAGCCCCCTCCTGCAGATTGTAGTATACAGAACCATACTCAACAAAGTTCAACATTTTATAAACAACTTTCACAGTGCCCCAACCTGCCACCATAAGTTTTGCAAGACTTGCAGTGCAAATCTTGTGTCCCAGACGAGTACTGGGACTTAGAACTTGTCTGTAGTTCGATAAATGGGGATAAAGCACCAATGGACAAGGGACAAAGCTTGTGAATGCTGTCAGCTGGTCCCATACTCAGTTGGGCCCTTAACATTTTTTCCTGGAATCGGACAAGTCCACATAGCGCATCCACCAGGGATGGCCTGGCCGCTCTTCAGGATCTGCTCACCAGTACTTAGTAGATATCTGCATTTCAAGATCATGCCAGTATCTCGGTGCCAGTACTTTATTGATAACATCTTGCCACAAAAGCTTCAAGTCTGCTACCGTACTCTTCCAACCAATCAGATGGAGCAATCGCGGCAATAGCAGATCACTGCACACAGTACCAAATGATCTCCCCTGTCTTCACCTGCCCAAAGCAATTATCCACATTTCCAAAATCACCACTATGCTCCCCGCCACACTCACACACCACAGACAGCTCACAGCTCTTCACACCGTCACATTTTGCCTTCACGTTCTCGGTAACATCCTTCCATGTGGTTTTCTTACAGGGTCCAGCTGTAGGGCTTTGGGTTGAGGTGCAGACATTCCCTGGCCAGCCTCCATATCGGGCCTCATCGATTTCAATGGTCCCCTTGTAACAGGAGATCTTGAACTCGTCGTGGTTGCGACCACCAGCACCAGAACACAGGCAGCTGCTACTCGTCTGCTGCTGTTGATGTCATGGCTGCTGCCCTGCTGCTGTTGATGTCATGGCTGCTGCCCTGCTGCTGCTAGTCGCAAGCAGGCTTGCCTTCCATCCTCCCGGGGGTCAGAATGTGATTGCTGTCCTAACTGCATGGCTGTTCCCGTTGACCCATACCTTGCGCTGTTAGCATGTTGCCATTAGAAGCGGTTACCAATGGTATGGAATGAGGGTGGTGCGCTCTGTCCAAGTATTGAAAATGGTTGCCTTTTTAATACGCGTAAATGATGCGGTTGCATTTGGTGAACAATGGGCTGTTGGGTTCCTGGGCAGCAACCGCAACATAAGAATAAAGTGCAACCTGCCTGGTCAGGTATTTCCACAATGTTTGTTGAAAGAAGGTTTAGTGGTTGTAATTTGGTGACTTTCTATGGTTGTGCGCATGCCGGGTAAAGTGTATTCAGTATGCTAGTTTGGCTAGCTTCTCACTAGCCACGCCACTAGCCTGGCTAGCCCCTGGTAGCCTGGTACTAGCCTTGTACTAGCTCCATACTAGCCTCCCCCGTTGCTGGTAGTGTCGCAGGCACTACGAGCGAAGGGACCAGAGCGCAGACCCTTAAGGGAGCGGCTCTGCTTCAAGTTGGAGGCTAATGCAGAGCCTGAGTCCATTGCACTGGCAGGCAGAGTTGCCAGTGTGCCAACTACTGCCAGCAGCAGCAGGGATCCTACGCAGGCAGGGGTTGTTGACTAGAACTTCATTGTGACCGTGATTGAGATCCCAAGTAGACAAGGAACCGCCTGCATGCAATGGGTACAACAACAGAGGAGTGTTACTTGATTGTCAATAAGCGGAACGTTAATTGACGCTTGTGCAGTAATGCCAGCAGGCGGGGTGGAGTAGGAGCAAGATTGCAGCAGGAGATGCATGGGGAGTTATGAGGTGCAACTCACAGAGTCACAGGTTGATATAGAGTGTGAGGCTATCAAGCTATCAATCGAAACACCAGCAATTAACTTTGAAGTGCAATGGTATGTTTTGCAATTCACAATCCCGCCACTACTAGCTGACCTAGCCAGTCAGCTAAGTGGATTCCGATATCAAATCGGGTGCTTAAGATCTCAAGGCAAGAAGGACATGCGTCCTGCTTTTCTTACCGCTAGGAAGCGTGCTGGTATGTGGGCAGTGCTCCTTAGCGTCTCAGAGGGCAAGTTCCGGGTAGTAAAATCACGTGCCACGTGACTATACGTGCGGCCACTCAGCGGTATGGAGCGCTAGTAGTAATTAGAACTTGAGCAGATAGCCTGAGCCCTATGCGTTGCAATATTTACTCCAACCAGCCCACATATGGTCTTTTGCAACGCTCCATCAACTACTTGTAGCGATACTGCAGCCCCGAGGTAGCATCCGAGGGTAGCTGCCAACTGACTGATGCGTGTTACTTGGTCCCAGTGACGTCCAAGGTACCTTCAGCAACACCAAGTGTACAGACCCCGTCGCCAATACGAGTGACCGCACCTGCTCGACGGGAATTTGGCTGTCCACACGAGCTTCCGGGCTGTCCCTGGGATTTACAATGAAAGTTGAAACGCCACCCCGCTCATTTCAACGAGGAGTGACAACGAACGCCAGAATGCCAGAATGCCGGCGGGCGAACGCCAGAATGCCAGAATGCCACTTTAAGACGCTGCAGCCCGCATGGAGCCCTGTACATACGCAGGTGCATGCAGGCATGTATGATCTATATATATGATGGCTTGCAGCGCTCGTTGCATGCCTGCCTTTCTGCATAGTGGCCTGCGCGTGCCGTTCGCTGCTTGTTGAGCGGCAATGGGAACTCCGCATTGCAAGCGCCACGTTCTGGTTATTTAAGTCTCCAGGGTACTTATGTGTGGTGTGTCTGACAAATCTCCGTCAATAGAATCCTGAATGTCAGTTGTTTGTCGTCGAGTGTTTGAGGATGGTGAGGGTGGGCAACCTCCCTACAGATCCCTACCGCTGAGAGAGATGGATCAACATGGACTCTGTTAAGTAGACTTAGGTTGTGGCAAAGCACTCAGGTAGCAGAACGCTTAGGTGGCCCATCCGGATGCAAGAGGGCAAGCACGCATGTATGCTGCGCCGGACAGCCAGTTTTTGGGATGGATGGATGGACTGTCCTTGGGCGGGTCAGCCAGCGGATAGCCATGCCCACATATACATTTGGCATCTGCATAGTGGAGCAGATGGTCACACTTCAGCTTTGTCCCCATGCCGTCCATCCTCGCTCCAGCTACATGGAGGTCAAGATTGTTGGCTGCTATTAGCATGCTTCGTGCTCAGAAGTTGCTAGGGCCTATGTGCAACTGCTGCCAAGTAACAAGCATTCACCACCCAGTTACTTTAGCCACTAACAGTAAGAACGGCTACACCAGATGGTTGTCATATGTTATTTGGTTGCAGTTCTCTACCGCACTGGGTAGGTTACTTATTGGCAATGTTTATGTTCCGCAGAATAGCAATGCAATGCAAGAGGTTTATGACGGTCTGTTGTCTGACATCAACACTTTCAAGGCATCTGGGGCACATGTTGTTTGCATAGGTGATTATAATGCGCATGTTGGGTCTTTGGATGATAGGGTCCTGGACCCCTCTGGGCAGCCTTTTGGTGTCGCTTCTCGTCGTGGTTCTGACCCACATGCTGTGAACGCCTCAGGGCAGTCTTTGGTGAACTTATGCTTGACCACTGGAACACTTCTTTGTACTGGACGTTCTGCTGGGGGTGCTGGGGCTGTGACGATTCTGCCATCGTTTGTAGCACGTGGAGCACAGACCCGTCCTGACCATTGCTTAGTGTCAACGGGTATGATGTCTCGAGTTCTGGATCCTGTTATCCATAGTGATATACATGGCAGTGACCACAAGCCTTTGTCCATAGGGCTTGCCCTGTTTTCTTCGGCAAGTTCTCAGTCTCCTTCTGTGCCAGCACCCACAGAGCAATTGTTACGGTTGGTATGGGATGATGCTAAGCGTAGGGAATTCTTTTCTGCACTTGAGTCAGACGCCGTGGTGCTAGACCTTCTTGCCAAGGCTCAAGCAGCTACCCTTTCCTCGGACACGTTGGGTCTTTCTGTCCAGTTGCTGGGGCAAGCTCTCTTTCATGCTGCAAAGGTGGTGGGGATGAAGATTGTGGTGGTGTCTGCCTCCCGTCGGCGCAAAAAGGTTCACCAGCCGTGGTTTGATGATGACTGCAAGGCAGCTGCGAGAGCCCTTGGTAGCACGGCAGCCACATCTCAGCAGACCCAGCAGCTTCGCAGCCTGTACCAACGCAAGAAGCGTCATTATGCAGCGCAGCAGTACTCCCAGTTCGAGCAGTTGTGTCAATCTCAGCCATCGTACTTCTGGAAGGCCCTCCGCCGTGGTATTGCCCAGTCCAGCCCAGTGGTTCCAACAGCAGACGACTTTGCCCAGCACTTTGCCAGCGTCTTCAGTGGGCCGCCAGTGACGCCCCCTCTGCCGCCTTTGGCTTCGCCAACAGCAGACGACCTCGATGATTTATTTGGCGATGAGGAAATCAGAAGTGCCTTCAAGCGCCTCAAATGTCGGGCTTCTCCTGGTAAATCTGGCATTCCAGTCGTTGCTCTGGCTGCCTACCAGATTCGGCCTTTGGTTCAGTCTATCCTGAAAGCTGTGCACTTGGCTGGACAAGAGCCCTCGGAGATGAGTCTTTCCTTGTTGAGTCCCATTTACAAGCGTGGGGACCATGCTCAGGAGGTCAACTATCGCCCTATAGTGGTGTCTTCGCCTCTTCATAAGTTGTATGCAAACTGTTTGGGTTCTGGGGTGTATGTGGCACACACTCGGTATAGCCATGAGCATGGGGACATGTTCCCCCGACAAGCAGGGTTCTTGCCTGAACGGAGCACTCTTCATAATCTGTTTGTTGTGCAACATGTGGCTCATCATGCTCTCAGCCTCAATCGTCTCATGTATGTGGTGTTCTTGGATGTCTCAGCCGCGTATGATACTACTGACCATGCCAAGATGGTGGATACTCTCATCAATCTACAGTTCCCAGAGCACCTTGTCCGAGGTATTGCTGGCATGTACCAGGGTTTGCGCTATCAGGTGGTTACAAATGGGAGAGTGGCATCCCCGTTCCATGTTGGTGTTGGTGTCAAGCAAGGTTGTCCCCTCAGCCCTATGTTATACAATTTGTATGTTCAGCCACTTAGTGCAGCATTGAGTGCTCTTGACAAGGGACCGCGCTTTCCTGGGCTTCCAGGCTGCCATCCTGATTATCATTATGCTGATGACGCTGCTCTGGTGGCGGAGTGCCTTCCCGACCTGCAGGCTTTGCTGAACCATACTGCTGTTGTGTTGGCTGATCGTAATCTTAAGTTGTCGGTGCCAAAGTGTATTGCGCTCGTTTTGGGTGTGAAGGCGGGTGCTCCGGCACCTGCTGACTATTCTTTGAGTTTGGGCACCGCAACTGTTGCTTCAGCATCGCTGACTGAGGGAACGCGTTATCTTGGACTCTTTTTTGACTCAGCTGCCTCTGCGGGCACCATGGCGGCTCACAGGGTGAACTGTTTTTCATCCTCCTTTCATGCTGCTACAGCCCAAATGCGTGCCGCACTAGATTTCCCGTGTGCCCTCCCCGCCTTCCTGAAATTGTTGCACACTGTTATGGAGCCTGCTGGTTTGTATGGTAGTGAACTCTGGGGCCTTTTGTCTATTCCAGGTTTGTGGTCGTCTAATTGGAGCCTCCCTAAATTCTATGGCTTGGCAGATCCTTTGGAGGTTCAGCGGTGCCGCCTGATCCGTCAATGGTTGCGGCTCCCTGCATCTGTGCCCCATTTGCCTTTATTACATGAGCTTGGATCTGAACCTCTTGTGCATTGCTATGTGCGGCGTGCTGTTCGCTTTTACAACTGCCTTGTTGACCTAGATGTTGCTTCAGTGTATCGAGGTGTGCTACGACAGAACATTGATGATGCTCTCTCGACTCGCTCTCGGGCCCATAATTTTGTGGGGGCTCTCTTTCAGGTGTTACGGATTCTCCTGCCTCGTGCAGGTGGAATTACACGCACCTTGCGGAATTGCCTGCCTTTGGATGCTACTGCCATTGATGAGGCATTGTCCACTAGGTACACTCAGCACATCCAGCATCTGTCCCAGGTTGAACATGGTACTGGATCCCGTATTGGTCTGTATTTCAGGGTTGTGGGTACACATGCCTTGGGCGTGGTCCCTTCTTTTTATACATGTAGACTTTCTCATGGTGTGTTGGTACGCTTCTTGCGTTTTCGTCTTGGCTGCCATCATCTGCGCATTCACACAGGACGTTGGCAGCTGCCTGCCCTCCTACGTCCTCAACGTACTTGTTTGCGCTGTAGTTCCACAGCCGTGGATGATGAGGCACATTGCCTCTTCTTGTGTGAACACCCGACAATTGTTGAGGCACGACATGTCTTCTTGTCAGCTGTTGTACCACCTGTGTCCGCACTGTCGTCTCTCAGGTATGCTGACTTTTGGGCACTGTATTCAACTGGCAGGGTCCCTCTTCCAGTGCGTGTTGGTCAAGTATGTTGCCATCTGCGTTCGTGTCGGTCGACAATGCCACCAGTCTGGTGGTACTGATGTGGTGGACTTGCCAGACATCTTGCTTCCGGAAGATCAGTATTTAGATATGTTTGATTCGGAGTCTGATATTTCTGGTGATAATTCTGAGGATGAACTGGTTGAAGTCCTCTAGATGAGTGAATACCTGGCTGGTATCCATTTGCTTGGTGGTAGCAACCCATTGTGTTTTGGATCCATCCGATGGTGTGTTTGGTCGGTTCGACCTAGCAGCCCTTGGCGGTTGCCACACCTTAAATGTTTGTTATGTTATGTTATGTCCCGGACAGGGTGAAGCACCCTACAGTCCAACATGAAGTGGACAAGATCTTCAACTGGAATTGACCCTGTGGTATCATCCCGATAACCAAGCGTTTGACACAACCTACACACCCTGTCCTCCCTTACTATTCCATTGTATCTTCCTGTGTGGATGGCCAAGCAGTGTAGTTTAGGGACTGCTGCTGCATCTGCTGCTTATGCGCTGCTGGCTTTAAGCCTTGTTTCAAGGGCCTTCTGTTGTTCTGGTCTCACTCAGATTTGAACAGTCACAGTAGGGGCAAGCATAAGGTTGCAACAGTCACAGTAAGGCACTTTATGCTGCTCTTCTAGGATGAAGATGCCAGAGTAGAGCAGCTCGGGTGCTTAGGCCATTCAGCTTGGCAAACTACCTAAGATAAATGGAGCAATCATCAGCACGTGTTACCACCTCGCTTACTGAACTTGTCCGGTCGGTAATAAGCTCGGTCATTTAGCGGTTGAGGTCACATGTCAATTGAATGCAGCATCTAGTGGCAACATCACATGCTGTAATGACTGCAACCATACATAGACGCGTTGCATGGAAGGTATACTGTCACACGGGCCTTGAAGGCCTTCATGAGCATTTGGCAACCCCCCGGAGTTCCCCTCGTCCAGTTCCGACTCCTGAACCGAAGTGACTCCTTTGGTGATCAACCCTGCACTAAAGTAAAAACGTTCACTCAATTCATTTTATCTAAGCAAGTTCCCTGATTCCACTTCTGCTCGTTTGCAAGCTGAGACAAGGGGGATCTTGCTGTGCGGTGTCCGGTGATGCCCTTGTCGACTGCCCCTTGAACCTTCTCCCTCGAACACCTGCATATCGTCATAGCGAACAAGCTATTGTGCTGAGCTCTACCACTGCATGTCGGGCTATCCTCCTGGCCAGCCTTATGGCCAACCACCCTTAGGCGTCCCAGGTGAAATTAGACACAGCGAACCCTGTGTTCACCTGGCGACAGTGCCAGGCGTTGTATAAGTCTTTCCCGTGATGTAGGAGCTCCTAGGCCTCCTGGGCCGCAGTTTGGAGGAGCACCTCCTGGACAACCGCAAGGTAGGCATCCAGCATGCAGTTGTAACGAACCCAGCATGCAGCATGTTTGTGGAAGACAGCAGACGCCTGCAGCTGTTGGCAAAGCCTTGGAAGCCAAGGAACAACCTCGGGCCGAGCGGAAAGCAGCAGCACTACCTTTGGGCATTCTAGCAGCATGATTGCCCCCTGACACCAGGGGTTGCTGTTGCAGGAGGTTTTGGGCCCCCTCGGCCAATTGGGGGCCCTCCAGGGCCCATGGGGGGCATGGGCCCTCCTGGAGCTCCAGGGCCCGCTGCTCCCTCTGGCGTAAGACCCCCAGGAGGTAAGCAATACACTCACAGTGGCTGTGATTCAAAGCAGCCTCCAGGAGCCTCCATGCAGCATCAAACGACTCACAGCAGTGATAACAGCCCTAACGTGATGCTGAATTAGTATTTGAACCCCTAAAGCCAGGGAAAGAGTTGGAACTGGCGGGCATGGGACATGGCACAGGATATAGATGGCAGATATACAAAGAGATGCATCGTAGGACCAACAGGGTGAGCTGCAAAAGCCTTGCCTTGTCATGCAGCCAGCATACCGAAACATCATGGTGTGGGGGCCTCTGGACAGCAGCAGAGTCCACTTTCTGGACCGTCTCGTACTGAGTGCGCAGACCTGGATCCATTGCATTGCTGATAGCAGGTGGATGAGTTCATTGTAGGCAGCAAGAACGGATGACCACATGTCTGTTCTGCAGATGTAGCCGTATTAGGTTGGACTTCAGCTGAATCATGTGGATTTAGAAGAAAATATTTTAATGCTTTTCATCAACCTGACATTGTGCAGAATTGACAATGTCAGCACTTCTTGTCCAGCTTGCATTTTGTTGCAACAACCTACTTTGGATGCTAATTTTTGTTCTTGAGCAGGCATGGGCCCTCCTTCAGGGCCTCCTGGCTCTGGACCTCGGCCTCCAGGCCCAGCCTTCCCTCCCATGCCTAGTGGTGGTCCTGCACCACAAGGCGCAGCCATGTCAGGACCCCCTGGAAGTGCCCCTGCTCCTGGATCCATGTTTATGGGCCCACCTAGACCCATGGGTGCCCCAGGCGGCCCCATGGCAATGCCCCCAGGGCCACCGAGACCTCAAGGGGGTGCATTCCCCCCTCCAGCAGCAGCAGGTGGTGCAGGGGCAGTTCCTGGGGCTCTCATGGGTCAAGGGTTTCCTCAGATGGGACCTCCTTCAAGCGGGCCTGGCTTGCGGGCCCCTGGCCCAGGTATCATGCAGCAGCAGCAGCAGATGGGGCAGGTGTCCATGCAGTACCGCAACGACATGGGGCCCCCTCCTCCGGGGCCGGGGGGTCCAGGGTTTATGGGGGGTGGGCCACCACCCCCTGGGCCTGGCTTTCCAGGGTCGGGCATGCCCCCTGGTCCTCCCAATATGCCTGGCATGGGTCCACCAACCGCAGGTAGGCATGGAAAGCAGAAGCTTGGGTTGTGCCACGGACAGCAGCAGCAGGGGCATGGTTGTATGGTTGGCGACTCGCGACAGCAGTAGGGGTACTGTTGTATGGGGTTGGCGTGCCGGCAGCAGGACTTGCAGTTGCAGAAGACATGAGGAGCAGCCTGAACAACAGCTGGAGATCAGAATGCATTGGTGCAGCAGATGCAGACACAGCTGAACCAGAAGCATGCGGTGGCAGTATGCATCCTTGTATTACGTGAGACATACAAGCCAGCAGGGGCATTGGAGGTGCTAGGTAGGGAGAGCAGCAGCAGCAGCGTGGTAAGGAGGCCTCTCTGGAAGCGGCTGGTATTGCTGAAGCCGGAGGGAGGTGCTTGGCAAGGGATACATGAGCACCGGCAGCAGCAGCAGCAGCAGTTGCAGGGGGGTGCTCCAATTTTTCGAGGAGATGCTCGGGGAGATGCTCGGGGAGATCTGGGAGGTGATGAATCAAACATGGTTAGCTCTAGGAGCCGGCAGCCTGTGGGAGTGCAGCAAGAGGTTGTGGGGTTCTGATCAGCGCTAGGCTTGATTATTGATTAGGCAGTACAAGCAACTGGTGGCTCTCTCACGCAGGGTCTATCATATCTTGTATGTAGTTTTATGCGCAAGCAGGGGCCCTTGGGATGTTTGGGCTGGACTCCCAAGGGCCCCTGCTATGTTCCCACTAAACTATAGGATATAATCTTTGCTATCTTACCGAGCTTGGCAAGAGTATTCTTGTGGTACAGTTAACATATGCTCGCCAGAATACATGGAAGTGTGTTGCTCTGTGCCCTCTGCCACATCGTTGCTTTTGTCTTGCTATGGGAATACACAGAAAGTGCTACCTGCCTTTGCTTGAGTGCTGTGCTTGTAATGCTTCGTCTGCTGTCGTAGATGGCTATCGTGGTCCTGGCCAGCCAGGCATGCCCCAAGGGCCCCCAATGCCCCTAGGTCCAGGTCAAGGTGGCGCACCACCTCCTGGGATGGGGCTGCCACCCCCACCTATGGCAGGCCCAGGGATGCCCCCAGGCCCTCCTGGTTATGGGGGCGCTTCATATGATGCTTACTCAGGGCAGGTGAGGGTGTCATGTAGGGAAAGGGCTTTGCGTGTGATCTCGGCAAAGCAACTGAGCTCGCTGCTGAAGTGCACTGTCTGTACATGCTATGACAGGCAGGTGTGTTACTGTCACATTCAGGATGTGCCATAGCAAAGTTGCCATAGGCCCCGCGCCTCGAGCTTTGACTAAAATAGGGAGCTGGGACAACATCCGGGGCTTTTTGGTATGCGACCACAAACAATCAGGTGTAAAGTGAGGGGGATTAGCACAGACATATGAGATAGATTACTGCACCGCTTTCGGGCCGTGCAGCACCCGCCATATGACTCCAACCAGTTTGTTAGTGTGTGCATAGCATAGATATGTATAGATATGTATGGCAGGTGGCCCATCGGCTAATCCGCTTGCTATCCAAGGAAGCTCTGTGATCGTTATTACGGGGCAACATGTATGCATGGTCACTGCTGCTCGGGTTTAGCTTTGCGGTCTATCTGCATTCAGACATACAGTTAGGATCTCCCTTGTTGCTGCAACAAGCTCAGGCTGGCCTACAAAGTCAGATTTCGTGATTTCATCATGGACCTCCCCATCTCCCACTTATGGCTCATCCCATGCATGCTATGGTCCAACATGGCATTTTGTCGTGACACACTAATTATGATCCATGGACCACCTTCTCTTATCCCACTCCGTAACTTCCCTTCTGTGTACTTACAGCGGCTAGTGGAGCAGTATGAAAGTTTGACATTGTTTAATGGGCCAGGTGGCGTGGAGGTAGTGGACTTGTGGCTCATCCCATGCATGCTTTGCTCTAACATCATGGTTTGTGTGATGCACAAAGTGGATCCTTGGACTACCTTGTGCTATCCAACCTTGTAATTCCCCTCATTCAGAAAATGTTTGTTTGTTTGTTTTGTTTGTCTTACAGCGGCTAGTGGAGCAGTTTGAAAGTTTGATACTGTCCAGCGGGCCTGGTGGCGTGGAGGTAGTGGACACTCGCACATTCCCGCGGCCAGTGGGGCCAGAGCGGGAAGTAGCCATGGCGCCGCAGCCTGTATTTGACCCTGGGAATTGCTCCCCTGATAACATGAGGCCTACAGTAAATGGCATCCCCAACAGCAATGCATTGAAAGCCAGGTATGGAAGCCCACGGTCTTGTGGGAGTCATGATGTGTGCTGTGGATTAGGTGGGGTGGGATTCTGGAGCAGTGGGACTCGCAGTGTGCGTAAGCAAGATGCAAATATTTTTGCAAATACCAGTGTATACAGCCATTTACATTGCAGTGTGCAATTTGCGTGAGCTCGCCTTGACCCATTTGTATGGTTAAAGTTGTTTCCATAGTGTGGTTAAAGTTGTTTCCATAGTGTGTGCAATGCATCTGCGACTAGTGTGTGACAATGCCATTGAGAGGTCAAGGACATCTAAGCCAGTGCAGCACTAAGATAGGAGCACATCGTTCGTTTAGGTTTGTTAAATCCCCCGAACTGCTGCAGACAGGTGATTATAATGGCAGCAAGTAAAATGTCCATGCATCAGCTCTCCGCGCTGTTGTACTGCGAAACTGCTTTGGTTGTTTATGTCCATACCCATGCAGTATTGTTCAACTGTTGTGAATCCACAGGTGGCACTTGCCCTTAGGGGTGGTGGTGCGCCCCATGGCTGACGAGGCCTTCGGCCGCACAGTGCCAGTAATCCCCCTAGCCAACTCCGGCATCGTGCGCTGCCGCCGCTGCCGCACGTACATGAACCCCTTCTGCCAGTGGACGGATGGTGGCCGCCGCTTCAAGTGCAATGTGTGTGCCATGCTGAATGAAGCCCCTGTGGAGTACTTCAGCACGCTGGATGCTAATGGACGGCGGCGGGATGCAGAAGAGCGGCCGGAGCTGAGCCAGGGGACGGTGGAGTGGGTAGCACCTGGGGAGTACCTGGTGAGCATGGGTGACGCTAGTAGGGGAGAAATAGCTATTGTTCATCACACGCGCCCATGCCCGCCGACGTTGGCTGCGACTGCGTCCCATGGGCTGTGACGTGGGCGGCATGCAACTAGCTCCAGTGTGGAGTTTCCCAGCCACATTTGCCTCACCGCGTTGAAGGTGCATTGTGTGTTGAGCTTGCTGTAAGGAGAGGCGCACAAGGGTCACCTAAGGACAGAAACTACTGCGAGGTTCAGGGCCTCTTCCAGGTTTACCACCAAACTGCTGGCTGCTCAAGTTCGCTCCGCAGCCCCGTCCTGGTCTCTATGGGGGGTGTAAACATCCTGCTGTCAACATATCTGCAGGGATCAAAGTCATACATCTAAATGGGTGCTAAGGCCAACACCAGCCATGAGAGGGCTTGGAGCTGTTTAGCAGTCCTTTGCGGCAGCAGGTTCAGCAGGTTAGTTGGATGCCTAATGTTGATGGTTAGGTTGAGCGATGGGGTTTCATGGTGGCTTTGCATTACTTCATAATGACAGGATGGGGCAGGTACCAGGAACGGCAGCAGGTAGTGTCACTGCTTTCTGCAACGCCACAGGCTCCTGTTGTCTGCAAATCCTGCCCTGCTGTGACTTCAGCTGTTGTCAATGGACTAGTGCCTGTCCCATGTTGCACAACTTTGATCATCATCTTGCTACCTTCTGCATCCTTGCAGATTCGGCCACCCATGCCTCCAGTGTACTTCTTTGCCATAGACGTCAGCGCAGGGGCAGTGGGCAGCGGCATGGTAGCAGTAGTCGCCAACGCCATCAAATCCTGCTTGGACTCACTCCCAGGAGACGAGCGCACCCTAATCGGCTTCCTCACGTACGACTCTGCGCTGCACTTCTACAACCTCAAAGCATCGCTAGCAGCCCCGCAGATGATGGTGGTGGGGGAGGTGGATGATCCCTTCCTGCCGCTACCGGATGATTTGCTGGTGAATTTGAAGGAGAGCAGGGAGGTGGTGGATGCGCTGCTGGACTCGCTACCGGGGAACTTTGCTAATAACACGGTGCATGACTGTGCAACAGGGCCAGCATTGCAGGTAAGGGGTTTGACGGGCAGGGTGGTGGTGCTCTCTTATGCATGAGCTGTTGAGGAGGACCGTACTTGGAACCACATACGAACGAAGAGTTTGGTTGGGATCTGCTACCGGTAGCACATCCAAAACATGGGGTCAAGGCGAGACTGTACGAAGGGAGAGGGGGCATTGGGCAAGAGAGAGCACTGCTTATGGCAGTGCAGGCTTGGTCACAAGACATATGTGGTTGTTGATGGAGCGGAGAGGATGGTGCTCTCCACTCCAGAGAGAGGTTGTGCCTCTTTCTTGCTTTACTGAGGTTCTAGGGCATATGGTAGAGTAGCAGCTTTCGAAAAGATTCTGAGCTCTCCTAATGTACCGCTTTCTAACCTGCCACATTCCAGCCCTCAAAATAGCGTCATATCAATCATCCAGGGATATCCTTTGTTGACGGCAGCCCAATGCCATTTAATTGCAGTGCCCACCAGCTTAGGTTGGGTGGGATGTATCATCATATCTTATGATGTTTCAGGTCCCCCACGGGCTGGCACAGAAGTTGCATAAACTTCAGCAAACCGTCTAGATCTGGGCTCCTCTTTAGGTCACAATTAGTGCACAGTTGACACGAGGCCGGGCAGAGAGGAGAATATGTCTCTTCTTGTACCTGGGTGGCCGGTATATCCTGTGGCTGCAAGTGTTGTGTCGGGCGGTGGGCGCGCCAACAGGCAGCAGGGCTCGGCTTGGGATTTATCTCGCCGAGGTCTCCGAGCACAGTCAGAAACTACCGGTATGTTATATGCGGTGTATTAACTCATGCTTTGGTCAGGAATTTTGCACCGTCACAAGAGGGCATTCAGGGGGGTTGGTTCCTGGTTTTGTCATGAGTAGTGCACCGTCGACACAAAGTCAGGCGGGGAGGGGGGGGGGGGCGGCATCCATTTTATCATTTCATCAATGTATATTGTCACATGCTTTGTGTTGGCTCATGCTTGCAGGCAGCCTTCTTGGTGATGAACCACATTGGGGGCAAACTCCTCATGTTCCAGCACGGAGTGCCCTCTGTCGGTGTGGGCAAGCTAAAGGCGCGGGAGAACCTAGCCTTGTATGGCACGGAGCGGGAGCCCACGCTGCGCAACCCAGAGGACCCCTTCTTCAAGCGATTTGCTGCTGAGGCGTGCCGGGTGCAGATGACATTAGATCTGTTCGTAGGGAGCGGTAACTACACGGACCTGGCCAGCTTGGTATCTATCCCACGCTACACCTGCGGACAGGTGGGTGAAGCCTCCAGGTTGGAGGCATGGAACCTCATGAGCGATATTTGTAGCAGGTGCTTTATATGCTGTCAGACGCAAAGCATATCTGTGCTGGAGTTGGCAGATGATAGTCTTATATCAACACATGTATTCAGTATTGAGGTGCATATGGGACTTGTCCCAGTTGCGCTAGAAGCACATGGCTTGCTGTGTCTATACCCCTCCAGAACACGGAAGCCCTCGGGCTTTTAAATGATCTTTGCAGCAGGTGCTTTATATGCTGTCAGACGCGAAGCATCGCTGTGCTGGAGTTGGCAGCTAGTATCATTGCTTGTGTCCACTGTTCAGATGCAGATGGTACTTGTCCCAGTTGCACTAGATGCATGAGACCTGCTCTGTCTATACCTCTCCAAATCACAGGTGCTCTCCTTTCCCTGCAATCAATAAGACCTTCCAAATCCTCTTACTTTTGGCATGTCCTTACCTATCAGACCTCAACACATGCCACATAAGCCTTCATCCATGCCCCACAGGTGTACTACTACCCTGGCTTCCATGCGTCCCGTGACGGGCAGAGGCTGCACAGTGAGCTGGCGCACAACCTGAACCGGCCCACCTGCTGGGAGGCAGTCATGCGCATCCGCTGCAGCAAGGGGCTGCGAATCAGCAGCTTCCATGGCCACTTCCTCAATAAGAGCACGGACCTGCTGGGGCTGCCCACATGTGACCCCGACAAGACCTTTGCAGTGCAGGTGGGGATTCAATGTTGATATGTTGTAGCTTCTGTCGCTTTGTAGGAGGATATTTGCTGATTAGTGGTTCATTGAGAACATACTAGCCTCTTGACTGCATGCTTTGGTGTCTTATCCTATTGCTGAGCTCAGCCTTTGGTGTTCCCCCTGACCTTCCCATCTCAGTTTAGAATCAGTGCTCTCCAAACGAGTCTCCATTCATTTTGATTGTTTGCGACGGGCAATCGGAAGCACAAAATGTGTTGTCGTGTGACGTTGTGCTGGCTGCTGCTGCTATGCTTGGTCTTGCAGATATCCCATGAGGAGACCATGATCAGCGGGCCGGCAGCATTCGTGCAGTGTGCACTGCTGTTCACAAGCAGCAATGGCGAGCGGCGCATCAGGTATGCAGTGCATGGCAAGGATGTAGAAAAAGGCATGCTCCAGCGCCCTTGTCTTAGAAAAGCGGCTGTCCACCTTCGAAACCCGCTGCATGGATTTGATGCGCTTGGCATTCATGCCATGCTACAAGCATGGTTTCTGTGCAAGAGGCTTCCGCAAGCTCGTGCATGTATATGGGAGCTGGGTCTTAGAACACAAGGAGATTTGGCCTCCAGAGAGCTGCTGGTTGGGTGAGTAATTGTTAAACTGATGCCCTAGGCTGTACAAGACGCCAGCAGCCTGACATTAAGTAGCCTTACACCAAGTAGATCTGCAGAGAGAAGCTTTCCAAATGGCCAGTTGCAGCACATCGATGCCCTGCAGAGGCTGTTTACTATGTCACTACTTGTATCTGGAGTGTGCATTATATTACATGATGTCTTCCTTATTGAAATTACCTTTCATGGAATGCCTTAGCTAAAGTCTCATAAGCTCGGCACAGCAGCCTGACCTTATCTCTGCCGTCTCCGCTTGCAAAGGTCGCATAGTCCCCGCACTGCAGCCTTGTTGTAATGGCCAGCTGCATCACGTTCCCTGCACAGCTGCGTTACTGGTTCATCATGAGTACTTGGAGGTTATGATGAAGGAATACGACACAGTTACAAATGGGCCCCTCCCAAGGGCGCGCTCAACCAGAGTCGACATCGGCTCCATAAAGAAACAACCTCTCACCTGACCTTGTGTTGCTGTGTTGAATTGCAGAGTCCATACCATGATGCTTCCAGCAGTCACTGAGCTGAGTGAGTTGTACCGGGCAGCTGACACAGGGGCAATAGTGACCATGCTGGCCAAGCTAGCAGTTGAGAAGAGCCTCACGTCCAAGCTGGATGACACACGCATGGCAGTGCAGGTATGGAGGGAGGGAAAGCAGGGAAAAAGCGCTCAGATGGTTCGGGCTGTGCACCGGAGTGAGGGGAAGCAGGCAGCAAGCACTTGGATGGTTTGGTCTGTGCAGTGAGGAATTGGAATCAATAGAGCAGAAATGTAGGTACCAAACACAGGGCTACTGAGAGACATGTGCTGGGGTAATGTTTGGGGTGGGCATGGTTATATCCACGGCCTGCAGTTTGCATGTGTTATGCGGCTGTTGGTTTATTTGTTACTCATTGGCGCATGCCCATGCAGGCACTGCAAGTAAAGAGGATTTTAAAAGGGTATGAGAGGAGCAGGATCACTAAAGTAGGGAAAGGCTGGGGTTGCCATTGCAGATGAGACACTAAACTGGGAAGAGTGTCAAAAATTGGTGCAAACAAGTCGTACCTGGCTGTGTCATCTGACGAGAGTGCAGCGTCTGGTAATGGTCCTGTGCAGATAGAAGGAGCTGCTTGCTGACAGCACTCTACCGTGTTTCTCTATTGGGAGCTTCATCTGTCTGTTGCATCTGATCTCAGATTGTCTACACACAGATCCACCATGGGTTGTGCAACTTCGTAGCTGTGATCAGGAGCTTTGTGCGCATGGCCTGGGTTTGTTTGACAGGTGGCATAGCTGGTTTTGCGTATTTCTTTTCTTATTGTCTGTAATGCTGACTCAGAAGCTGCTCTTGTTGCTTTTCCCAGGTCAAGCTGGCCAACAGTCTGAAAGAGTACCGCATGCTTCATGGGGCCCATGTGCGCAACCCAGGTGCTCTCATTTACCCCACAAGCCTAAAGTACACGCCAGCGTTTCTGCTGGGCCTCATCAAGTCCGGCGCTTTCAGGTGTGGGCTGGGGCAGGAATAGCATGGAGACTCCCCATACAATGTTCACTACAGACAAAGAAAGTGCCGTCTATACACTTGTGTTGTGCTATCGATGCGATATGGCTAGCACTTGTTATCATGCCAGCAGGCACGCCCACTTTGTATGACCAGCTTCCCTTACGCATGCACCATGGGTGTTAGGGTTGTGAAGGCCTGAAAGGCTCTAGTGACCTCATTTCAAAGTATATGTTAAGAGAGACCACTGCACAGCAGTAAAATATATGAGCTAGGTCAAAGTGGCGCTGTGCAACTGTGCAGGGCCAGCAGGTTAAGACTTGAATGGCAAATACTCCACCAGGACAAACTGCAGAGCTCTTGTATTGGCTTGTGACCTCATCATTCACATTTTGGGGGTGAAAACCATGGCAGCGATGGTTTCACCCTGCTGTTTTTTATTATTTTACAGTATGTATTAACGAGCTGCTGGGGGTCTGCCGCCCTCAGCTCGCGATGACTAAGGCTTCTGGCATCATGCCCTCCCAATGATGGGGAGATCGCCAATGCTGCACATTGTTCGGAATTTATGGTAGCAACGATTTACAGCTGTTTTCCGGCAAATTTCATGATTACGTTGCTTAAGAGACAACCTTATGTTCATGCAGGGGTGGTCGGGAGGTCAATCCAGATGAAAGGATGGCACTGCTACATTCACTCATGGAGATCCCAGTGGAGGACACGCTACTGGTAGGGATCTGCTAGGATAGCATGCAATCAATGTCAATGGGCCAGTGACGTGTGATATGTGTCGATGTACCATACCTTGCATGCACGTCGTTGACTGTCAAGCATATAGTCCATGAGGGCCGGAGTGCCGGAGTGCTTTTATGGCAGGGGCAGCTCTGTGCTAGCAGCGATGTCAGCTTATGAAAGCTTGTGGTCATAGATTGAGCATGAGCATCCAGGATCATGCAGAAGAATTCTGACTCCCTGGCGCCTCAGCCTGAGAGCTGAAATATCCCATGTTGTAGTGCCTTTGCGAGCCGCAGCTGCTTTAATCCCAGGTGTTTTAGTGTCCAGGATATGTACAATAGTCGTGACACTTATGGCATCTGCAGCCAGCAGTTGAGGCAGCCTTCATTGCATGACTCATTTTCAACTTTACTAGCTTTGCTTAGCGACGTCTTTGCTCAACCGCGAATGTGAAGAATGCATACAGTATTCTCGGCCGTTGCCTGCAGCAAGCAATTGCGGCACCGTGCATGGCCTTTGATATGTGCCTCTTTTCACTGCTGCTGCCAACTGCAGCTGTGCTACCCAGAAGTCTTTGTAATCCATGACACGTCTGGAGATTGGGGGAAGCAGGTAGAAGGGCGGATGGTGTTGCCGCCCACCGTCCCTGCCAGCCTTCTGTACATGCTGGAGAACGGTATCTACTTGGTAAACAACGGGCGGGTGCTGGCGCTGTGGCTGGGGCGAGGGGTGGACCCGCATCTAGCGGTACAGGTAAGCAAATTGGAATTAAACGAACTGTCTGGAAGATGCGTGTGAGGTACTTGCTGCCTGGAACAAGACGCACTGTCTGGGAAATGCATGTGAGCCTTACTCGGTTGCAAACTGGCAGGGTGTGCTAGTTTAATAGGATGTTTCCTGGGATGCTGTGTGTCTGCACCACTGGGGTCTGATGATGGCCAACAGGCCGAAACGCGTAATCCCATGCACTTGATGTAAGAATTCACGATCGAAAGAAGAATGGCTTTGGCGTCCAACTATAGCTGCTACCTCGAGCAATATTAACACAGTGTGTCTGCACCACTGAGGTCTGATGCAGCGAAATCAAAGCAGGGGAGAGTGATGCGACACAAAAAGCAGGGTCTGCCATGCAGTGCTGGAACAATTAAAGCAGGGTGCAGCGAACAAAGCAGGTCTGCACCACTGAGGTCTGATGCAGCAAAATCGTGACTACACATAGTCATACCGGCGTTACAGCATGGCTTTGATATCACAAAAAGCTTTGCTCCTGTGTTGTTCACATAACATACTGTGGTGTTGTCCTGTCATACATCACAGGTGCGATGGCCTTGTCCACGGGTATTGTGACATTTTGCTGTGCAGACCACTTGATGAGAACAGTGATGCTGTGCCCCTGGAACCTGCATGCACGCCTTGGAAAAGAAAACATGGCTGGCCACGGTTTGACCAGCCATGGACGTGTCATAAAAAGCAGCGCTTCCACTCTTCTGCTGCCGTGTTAGAGCACAAGCCACGTATCTGTACTTGCCGTTCTCTTTTCTGCTGCAGCTGCTGCTTCTGCTGCTGCACCATAATGTGTGATCTGTTGTGGCTCAGGAGGACGCTATTTCTTGTGCTCTGTACTGTCCAGTTGCGGGGCTTAGAGGTGCAGAGCTTCGCGTCTTCTTCTGCTACTATTGCTGCTTCTCTGTTATGTCATAATTGTCGTCATGCCAGTGAATCTTACAGCCCCACATCCATCACTAAGGGTTCTCTGTTGCGTCTTCTCCTGTTGCACTGTGCAGTTGCTGGGTCCAGAGGTGCAGAACCCAGCAGTGGATGTGTCACAGCTACCAGTAGAACCAGCACGGGAAGGCAGCGCACTCAGCGGGCGGCTGGTAGCTGTGCTCAGCGCGCTACGGCAAGGGCGGGGCACGTACGCGCCTTGCTTCGCAGTCAGGCAGGGCACGCCAGTAGAAGCAGTGATTATGCCGCTGTTTTTAGAGGATAGGATGCAGGCACAGATGGCTTATACAGACTTCTTGCAGACGCTGCACAAGCAGGTAGCAACGAAATAGGACTGTGAGGGCTGGATGAGGGTTTGGGGAGGGTGCTGCTGTGCGAGGATGGTGTGGCTTTGGGTCAATAGTGCGAGGATGGTGTGGCTTTGGGTCAATAGTGCAGACAAAGGCGAAGTAACATGGTGAGAGCTGGATGAGGGTTTGGGGAGGGTGCTATTGTGCCAGGATGGTGTGGGTTTGGGTCAATGTTGCAGGCAAAGATGGTGGACATAGACTTCTATCTTGCATGTTGTACCAACTGACCAATGCATGTGATGCAGCTCAACAGTAATGAGTTGCTGACACTATTCAATGCACAATCAGTGTGACAGTACACACCCCAATGTTCTGGCTGACTTCTTGTAGTTGTACATGGGTGTTCTGATTCTGACGCTGCACAAGCGGTAGCGGCAAAGTAGAATGCTGAGCGGCGAAGTTATGGTTCAGAGAGGGTGCTGTTGTGCAAGGATGGTGTGGTTTTGTGTCAATGGTGCAGATGTAGGTGAATTAGACTGCTCAGGGCTGCTTGGTGGATCAGAGTGTACAGACGTGCATGGGAAGTTGGTGTGTCTCCGGTTGCTCTGCTGAAGTCAGGTGGACTGTAGTTGAGGTGAAGGATGTGAGGTGAAGGATGTATGGCTCGGCGGTTCCTGGGCCGCTGGCATCTGAATCTCTGCAGGTATTAGCTCAGGATTTTCCTGGATATGCCTTTGCTTGATTCCTGCAATCATGATGTGCGACGGTCCGACTGTTAAGAAGAGCGAGCCCAATCGGCCTGGGTGTGGCTATCCGTCATGTACCAATTACCAATTACCAATTACCAAATGGCCCCGTCAAAGCGGGGCGCCGGTGGGGGCAGCGCCACCCACAAGGAGCCAACTTAGGCTCCAACGGCATACTCAATTTCATGTCCAAGCTCAAACAATGGCTGCCACCAGCCCACCCTAAATCCCTTGCTAGCCAATGTATGTCAGGCCAGCCCATTTCGACTTACCATGCGCTGACCAGTTGACCCAGTCAACAGCAAGCCAAACAGTTTTATGCCTTGCTCAGGGCTAATGCGTACCATACTACCATACTACCATGCGTACCATGTAATGCGTACCATACTACCTCTTGGGTGCTGCTGGACTGGGAATGAGATGTAAGCAGATGGCAGACATCGCATATTTGGAATGTGCCAGCTGTAATTGCAGATGATCACAGCAAACCCCATAGTTAAGCATTCAGTCATGATCCGCCGAGATGAGGGTGGGCCCCATTCTTTTCCAGCTCCCCAATGTCGACATCAGCTGCGGACCAAGATTAGGCCAAGCGGGGCATCCCTTGGAGCCAATGAAAGCTCAAAGGGGCAAAAGAGCAAAAAATATAGTGCTCAGAACCATAGCAGCACCTTTCACAGTCAGGCTGCCCGGCGGCCACCAATTCCAGTCTGCCCCATATAGCAACACATACCAAAGATAGCTACAAGTGGGCCCCACACAGGGGGCGCCCTTAACGGAGCCGTCATGCTCACACACCCAGCTAACATCTTGTGTTCCCCACAAGGAGCTGCGCTAACAGCAGCACAGCTCCTGACATATATTCTTCCCGTAGATCTGACCTTACATCTCGTTCTTGGATCCACTCCCTTGTCCTCTTCACACATGGGTTGCCTGACTAGTGTTGCCACACCTTCAATGTTTCTTGCGTTCCAACAGCGGAATGGCCAAAAGGTATGATTGCACACCGCCTGGTCACAAGTAACCCAAGCCCATTGGCCGTCGCATGTATTCGTCTTCATCGAATTTGTGCCCCTTTTGGTAAGCTAACACACTGGCCACATTGCTGCGCATCTCATTGATTCTGCAGCGCACAGAATGGACAGAGACACAGTGAAAACAATCAATCAAAGCATCTCACTCCCTCCATAACATCCCACATTGGGACATGCAAGAGATGTGCAAATACCTCCTGTGCTTGCACATGAGCCGCATACGGTACATACAATGATACTATATGAGATAGATCACTGCACAGCTTTCGGGCCGTGCAGCACCCGCCACATGACTCCAACCAGTTTGTTAGTGTGTTTTGAGAGAAACCGATACTGAGAGCTAACACGGCAAGTGTGGAGACAATCAGACATCAAGAGAGCTAGCGGAATTACATAGCTAAGAGCAGTACAGACTGCATGCTTTGTGACTGCAGTACAGACTGCAAGCTTTGTGACTGCAGTACAGAGTGCATACAATGATACTATGCAGGATTAAGCTGCCACATGGGTCAGCCATTGAAACTGGATCCCACCTAAGAACTTAGCCTGCAGCGCTGAAGAGCTGGCAACATCAAAACATCGAGACCAGCAAGATGCAGATAAGCCCAAGATTCAGTCATCTCGGGCTACCAACACTGCTATCTGCTAGTCATGCCTCCCACTCTCAGTATGGCTGAGCTCATGGGCAGCTGTACCTAAAGACAACACTGTGCAGAAGTCACCAGGCCTGTCCTGCAAGTGCCTTGCCAAGCCCTCCCCGGAGCTAAAATGCTATCATCCTTCAGATGCAAAATACATCTCAACCTCACAAAAGGGTTTCTCGCGATCATGACGCACAGCAGAACATCAGCTGTCGCTGTACATGACTTGTTTTGTGTGAAGCAACAAGACCGGGGGTTATGTGGCGCCGCCATGATATACAGTACTTACTTTTGTGTGTTGGACATCACCATGTAAAGGGATACAAAACCCATGACCAGTGCGATGTAGAAGGCAAGCATCTGCACAAACAGCATAGCATATACGGTAGTCAGTTGCGAGGTACTAGGTGCCCGCAGCCTGGTACTAGGAAAACTATTATCATCGGTACTTCTATTGTTATTAGCCTATTAGGGAGTCATAACAGGTGCCAGTCTGGCAGAGAACTTGTGCCCTAGTTGCAGCAGAGAGGGCATGGTGGACGTTAAGACGCCAGAGCGGTCACGTGACAGGGATCTGGGCTTGTGGCTTTGCCTCCTGCTAAAAGTCCGAGGAATTGCGCATGGATTTGCTACCCATGTGCGTCTTCCTGCTGTAGACAGGATCACTGAGATCCAAGCTTGCAGCTGCACATGCCTTTAATAAGTAGCTACTCCCAGCCCAATGCTTACAAAGGATGTCTGTCATACATTTGGTATCAAGAACAAGGCCTGCAACTAATCTCCATAAGTCAAACGAAGACTGATGTTTCCCTGCTGACCTGGAAAAGGTGGTTGCGAGCTGCCTCACCCCAAGTGGCACCGACCCACTGGAACATATAGGCCGGGCCAGCCATAAGCTCGTGAGCTTCATGGAAGTCATGTGTGTGTTCTGTGATCGGCATCTTCCTGCTAAGCGTGTTGGCTAGTTCTACCGTTTACACTTCCGAGGTGCCCATGCACGACACATTTATCCGCAATTCAGCCCCTGATACAGATCCTGTGGACTTTCACACATATCCAAGTGATGATATGTGAGGCGGTGTATCTACTTCTTGTTAGCTAGCGACTAGCGCGAAGCCACCTGCAAGTACACGCCGAGGTGCAGATGGTGGGAACTGCGGTTCCTACTAACAACATATGCATTCTTATGATCTTGAGTTAAAGAGCAGCTGCATCTTTCTGAGAACGACGGCTGTCAATCCCTTCAATAGCTCATCCGATCTGACAACCGGGGCACCTGCCGCACCTGGTGTAACTGCAGTCACTGCAAGCGGTACTTAAAATCATTTTGACAGCATGGATACCATGGCATGCCAACACACACAGATGTGTTCAGTGGAACTTAGCAGTATCAGGTTTGAATACGTTTCTCTCCTTCTTTTTTCACTATACAGCGATCTTCTCCCACAATTGCTAGTGCTCTGATTACTTGGATGGACACCGCTTACAATACAAGTTCAGGAAGACAAGGAGCACAGCCAATCATGCTGTTGCCAGAAGAAGTATGCATGCAAGCATATATTTAGGGTGATATAATGTTTTTGCACAGGAGCCTACCACACGCATATGCCAACAGGGCAACAGGCCGCAGAGCCTGCCAGCCAGAGCCTGAGGAGCAGAAGCAGCAGCTGCATTTGCAAATTTCTGCCTGTGACTAGAAAGGTCCTCATCCGTGCTTGCTCGTTCAAGAGCCTGGATTGACAGCACAAGTTGAAACCCTGAAACCACCTGGAACAGTGATGCGGCCAAAGGCAAACAGTACATACTCTCCCACCCCCCATGAACCTACAACAGTGCCACCAAGGTGCACCGTGTCTCTCAACCAACCCAGCCCCTCCTCCATACTTATTCGCCAAAATCCAAAAGCATAGATGCGCTCATAAACCCGAGGTTATGCATGACGCACATGCACATGTCAATTCAAATCTGAACTCAGGTGGCTCCACATGATGAGCATAATGAAAAGCAGATTCCTGCTGAGCAAATGGTGCCAATAGGAGGCACTACCATGAACGTCATAGCTGCAATAGTGGCAGCAATAGGAGAATGGATGTAAGCAGCACTTCACTACCATTGCCTTTATCGCCAGGCCATGCCAGCAGCAGACTCTGCCAAAGGGGTCCCGCCCTCAGCAGCCAACCAGCAGCGAGGCGCTGCTGCTCGGATCATTAAGTTGAAGCCTGCACTATAGACCCATCTGCAGCAATGTGATAAGACAGAACACATCTTCCTGCTCATACCCTGCCATTGCACATACTGATTGATGCGATGCTCTGGATGTTAGTAGTATCAAGCATGCAGTTGTTTTCCCAACCCTCAATTGTCCCCCTCAAATGGCCCATGCACTGACCATCCCTTTGTTGGTGCCATGATTGCTTCCCTTATCTGACTGAGGGGCATCACTATTTGCACAAACAAACCCAAAGGCTGTGGCTGTGGCTTCTGCAACTCTGCAGAACCCCCTCTGCCCCCTCTCCCTCACCCAGTGCCAGAGCCCCTGTCTTCCCAGCCATGAACATGCACATTGCTAAACATCTAATTGCAACATCTCTTTGAATGCCCTCACTCTTTTTGGAGTCCTGTTGAGTTGCTACATCATCTCCTTGCAGTCAATCATCTCTTGCTGTGGACTCTGCACCTGTTGCCCTTTAGCCCATTCCAGAAGGCCATAGCACTGGGGCTGATAGTTTAACCCCAGACCACAGGGAGCACAGATGCCCAAGTCACCTCTTAGTGTGGCATGCAGATGGCCTGTACCGCGTCTGCCAGTCTCATATTGTCCTGAAGCTGGTTGGACTTCCGCCATCTGAAGATACCATCCTTGGTCTCCATGGTGTCAGATCTTCTGCAAATCGCCTTTCAACTCTGGTACTGTCATCTACCACTTAATCCTCCGGCATGGCGACGTCCTTGACCATGACAAGCACCCCCCCGTTTGCATCCCTGCTGACCCGCAGTCCCTCATCCAGATATGTGTTAAGCAGCCAGAGGGTGGAGGCTTCAGCAGGAGCAGATGGCACTGAAAAGTCTGGGGCTAGCACTGCGTCCAAGGCACTGCCAATGCCTGAAGATGGTATTGAAACACAGAGAGAGCAGCATATATCCCATTAGCAGTAGCACCCCCAGCAGCAGCAGCAGCAGTGGAGCTTGGTGTAAGTGTTACATTTTATGATATGCCATAGCAAGAGTGGCATAGGCCATGCACCTCAAGCTCAAAAAAATGAAAAAAAAGGAGCATGGAAGATGGTAAAAAAGAGTGTACAAAGCAGAGCAACAGCTGCAGGACACTATCCAGGGAAACGCTGTTGTTGTTTTGAACAAAGATCCAGCAGTGCACAGCAGGCAGGGCTGAGCAAGAGCAACAGTAAAGCAAGCGTTGCATGAAAGCAACTCTCAGCAGCAATTCCTGCTAGTTGTCTTCAGCACTGTCAGAAAGCAAGACATTAAGGCTGCAAGCAGTGACCACAGGCAGCCTACAAGGTTCTGCAGCCTTGGACCGTCTGGTAAAAAGTCACTGAGGGAACGAGACCATGGTGCAAACAAACGTTGCCAAGTACCGCAGATAAGTGTGGTGCTAGATGCGACTGAACAGCACTCAACTCGATGCTGCGGCCTCCTGGCCACAAGCGCTGTTAGTACACCGTCAGCAGCAACAGCACCCATACAGGTTGATCAGGCCTTCATTAACTGTCGCAGGTTCCCTACTTTTGCCGCATGTTACGCTAATCCCTCTTTTAGAGGCGCTGTGGCTTTCTTCCGTTAAGGAAGGCTATGTATCAAGGGCTTGGACTTTTTTAACCAATCCATCAAGCTCCACCCACCTGTATTCAGCTGGTTGACCAGTCCCTGCAACGGGCTCAGATCAATCTTGTTGCCCAGCACTTCCAAGTGGTCTGGCAGCTGCAAAGCAGCCAGCAGCTGAGGGGTGTGAATATGGGTGTCCAGACCCACACTGGTGAACTTCACCGTGAACTGCTTGTGACTCTTGGCCTCCACCTCCGTCCGGGCTGTAAAAGACATCAAGAAGGGGATGGCAACCTCAATCTGCATTACACAACCAGACTTTGTCTGTCAGGACATAAAACAGGGTTAGAAGGGTACCACTTGCTGTATAGCCACTGGCGTAGGCCCTCTTCCACCAAGTGAGTACCTGGGAAGCCATGGGCCGTGTGAAACAGCCCTGTAACATTACATGCGACCTTCAATGCTTCACACAGCGATTTGAAAGACATCTCTCGCTCATAATAAGTTTCGAGCTCTTTAGTACCAGCCACACATGTAGTGTGGTTGGTACTAATATGTAGACAAAGGGGCTGGAGTTGCAAGCTTTTATGACAATGCTGTTGCTGGAGGCTCCCTCACAGCCCACATGTGCATCTCATACCATGCTGAATATGATCAAGCTCTTCTGCTCTGATCAAGCTCTTCTGCTCTCGTCCCTCAACCTTTTATACACTGCACCAACTCAGTGTAGATCACCTTAGCATCCAGCTCTGTCAGCCAGTGTGAAGAAAGATTTTGCAAACCCAGTAGCTCCCCTCTGAATAAGCGGATCAATGTGTTAGACCACCATGCACAGAGCAACAGCATATGAAAGGCTCGGACTTGTCACACCATGCCCCAGCCAGAGGAATGTGATGTGTGCAGTCCGGCTGGTGGCAACATGCACATACCTTCTTCCTTTGCTGCACCATTAGCATGTAAAACACACCCACCTTGTTGTAAGCCTGCATGGTCTCCGGCTGTATGACCTGGTACACCTCCCCAAGATCCACAAGGGGGATGCCTCGTATGGCATTCAGCACCATCAAGGTGGCCGTGTGATTGGTGTACACTAGCTTCCAGCTGCCCCCAAGCTGCTGCATGGCAGCAGCAGTGCTCCTGCAGGATCGTAACAGGGCATGTAACATGAGTAGGTGCTGAACCACTAAGCCTAAACCAGGTTGCCAACGCCAAAGACAATCCGTATATTATCCCACCCCGCTGTTCCACCTTTACATCCCATGGCTGAATGCAACTTCCATGCTACTACTTGCAGTCTGCATGCTGCATGTTGCATGTCACCTACATGCCATGGCTGCATGCAACTCACATGAGCGCATGCAATTCACTTGCTGCATCCTGCATGCAAACATAGATGCTGTGGTCTGCATGCAATTACATGCTGCATGCATACTAATATGCCATGGCTGCATGCAAACTTACTGCTGCATGTTGCATGCAACTCACATGCTGCATGCATGTTGTTTGCTGCATCCTGCATGCAAACAAATGCTGTGGTCTGCATGTGAGTTACATGCTGCATGCAAACTTACATGCCATGGCTGCATGCCTCCAGAACGCCCAGCTTCTCCTCCACCCGTGCACGCTGCTCCTGTGTAGCCTCCAGCCCCCTGGCTGTACCATACAGCACATCCAGCAGCTCAGACTTGGCGGTGGCAATGGCAGCAGCAGACGCTGAAGCAGCAGCTGCAGCCGCATCTGCTACCTTCTTGGCGGCCTTCATTTCTGCCTGCATGGAAAGGTAGCAAGCAAGCATGTAAATTTGTAATACTTTGTTCTCGGCTTGTTAGTTTTTGTGACTGAAATAGCTCTCGCCTTCAGGCAAACAAGAAGGCATGCCGTTTCTTGTTTGCAGCAAGCAAGGAGGGGATGTAGACAAGATTGACAACACACCAAGCATCATATGCGATGTACCACTAAGAGATGTATCTTGCTGCCTGATGACCTTGAATCTGGAACATACAGGTAGTTCCACAAATGACATCCCCTACAACAAAACCCGTGCTGCCCTGCAAGCCCGGGGCTTCGGTTCCCCAATGGGCCGGCACAGTGGGTGCACAAGAGTCAGCAAATCGTTTGGGTCCGGGCTCCTCCTTTTGCTCACAAGCACTGCACTGTCGACAAGCGCCCAGGCAGGGTGGGGAAATAATACAATTAGTTCCACAAACGCATGGTGATGCGCTCGAGGTTTGGTCCCATAAGTGCAGTATGCTTTGGATTCCAAGAAAAGCCAGTGGCCTCCAATAAGGCCTTTAACACCTCTCTAGCAACTGCATCGACTTCCCAGCTCCATGTTAAGCGGGATGTGCTGGTTTACCCCATTAGACTTCTGCATCAGAATGTGGTATGGCCCTGTTATGGTGCGATTGCACCTTGGTGTGCTACATACTGAGCTGACCGCTGTGAAGCTTTCACCTCAATCCCCTCTCTAACCTGAGACTACATGCTTGCTCCAACTCAAAAGGGTTACTGCATAGAGCATGACCCAGCCAAGTGAAGCTGACAATATGTTCTCAAAGCTGCTCAGTGGTAACAAGACCTCCTTCCCTTGCTGCTTAGACATTTAGATACCAGCCGCCTCGTCATTGCCAGCATCCCGGCACCACAGCTGTGGTGACTCACACGGGTTAAGCACTAATGAACTCCCAATACTGAAACACCACCAAATGGATTCCCTCTATTAAAAACCCACCCATGAAACCACACTGAACGAATCTCCCCTAAATGAGTCTCATCAATGAATCCTTGTACCTGAGGATTTAGCAGCTAGGTCTAAAGCACCCAATTCCTCCACTGTCCCAATGGGGGTAAGAGCCTCCCTCCTACCTAGAGAACAAGGAGGGCTTATAAGCCCAGGCGCAAGCAATAGTTGGTAACAGACCCCACTGGTTGGACCTTACGGCACATGCAAGCCCACTAAGTGTCTTCCCTCTAAAATGTCCCCACTAATTAAATCTTTCATACCTCAGGGTCCAGTGCCTGGAAGACATGAGCCATTTCACCTCCCCTTTACATCCTCAGCCTACCATGCTTGCTCAATAGCAGTCCTCAGCATTACCAGCAGCCCCACCAGAGTCGTGGTGACTTCACGATTTAAGCACTAATGAATTCTCACTAATGAAATATTTCATACCTGTGGGTCCAGTGCCTGGAAGACATGTGCCATCTTATCCAGCAAGCTCCCTGCCCTGTCGCCCAGAGGCTGCAGCACCCCCGCCACATCCACAGCAGCCGCCCTCTCAGCTGCTTCTGACGCCTCAGCTGCCGCTGCTGCAATGGCGCGGGGGTCTGCTCCTGCTGGAGCTGCTACTGCTGCTGCTGTTACTCCTGCTCGTGCTGTTACCGAAGCCCTGGCAGCCGAGGATGCTTGCTTGCCTACTGCTGCTATTGCAAGTCCATTCTGCCCTGTAGTTGCCTTGGCTCTCACTTTCACAGCCTCCCTTGTGCTGCTCCTGCTGCTGCTGTTAAGACCTTGGCTGCTGGCCAGACTGCTACTGTCAGAGCTGAGCCTGCTCCCCAAGAAACTCCCAGAGCTATTGCTGGTGTTGCTGGTTGCTTGCTTCAAGGCTGCTGCAGCTGCTGCCAAGCTGGACAACCTGGCAGAAGTTGCTGGCTTGACACCTGACTGACTTGCACTGGTAGCAGGAGGATGGGCTCCAGCCATGGCTGCTGCTGCGGGCGCTGCGGCACCCCTTGGCACTGCTGCAGGTGCTGGACCCCTTGGTTCTGCTCGTGCCGTGACACTGCTTGACACCATTGCTGAAGAGGATTCAGCTGCTTCTGAAGAAGAGGCGGAGGTTGAACCCGCACCACCAGCACCAGTAGCAGCAGTAGCACCTACAGCATTCTCAGAAAGCTTTGCAAAAGCTGCAGCGCTGCCAGGGCTTAACAAGACTTGCTTGGTGATCTTTGTGACTTTGGGGGCCGTGGATGAGTTTGTAGATGTCCCTTGCTGGCTTCCAGTTGCTACGCCTCTGGATGCAGCTCCTGGTGATGCAACTTCTTGCCTGCTCAACCCATCCCGTTTGCTGCTGCTGCTGCTAGTGCTGGTCAGTGCACCTTCACCCTGTGGTTCTGCTGCTGCTCTTGTTGCATGTTCTCCGTGCCCAACAGCATCACTGAGCTGGAAGTTGAGCCTCTTTCTAATCCGTTGCACTGCTGGTGAGCTTGCTGGCTTTGTAGCTGTGGCTGGAGCTGCAGCAGCTGCAGTGGCAGCAGCAGAGAACTCGCCTGGTGCAGGTGTGAGCAATGCTGCTGCGCGCTTTGTGAGACTGTCTGCAGCAGGTGCCAATGGGGCCAGGGACTGCAGTAAGGAAAACACAGTAACACAGCATAAGAGCACTGGTTGGTAGATCTACATCCTGAGCAGAAACATGTCTAGTATAGGTAAATTCTTGTTTGCCTTTCAAGCATGCTGGGGTTTGTCTGAGTGCAACCTCAGGGTGGGATCACCAAGCATGACCTTGAAGTATGGTGTTGCTTAGTATCTGGCATGCTATGCTGGCTAGGGAGAGAGGAGAACATGTGACTTGTCAAGTAGCAGTAGCACTACATGGCGCTGCTGCATCAACGCAGCCTGGCTCAACCATTGAGTGGGTTTGCTAATGATTGAAGTAGCGGTAGAGGTTGAAAAAGCGTGCGTAAAGCTGCTTCCAAGGAATACCAGCTCACCTTCTGCCAAGCTGCACCAAGGGCAACAAGAAGGCTCGCAGCCAGAAGGCCTGGAGGCATCCAGGATCCTCCATGCTGAGCAGTGGCCGCGACGGCGGTACCTTCAGTTATGCTTATGACGAGCGTTTCCTGTGCTTGGGCCCCTGCATGTGCCCCTTGGCTTTTGGCTGTGGTAGCTCGCTGAGCTTCAGGTGTTGGGTCTATGTAGCGTGATTGGGGCTCCTATTCAATGTTAGAGGGTTCAGACGTGCTAATGCAAGCATTTTTCGACTGCGAAGGGGGGTCAAGTGTCCTCCTGTAAGCCGCAGCTGTTGCTTTTTAAGCATGAACATGCTCACCTTCAGTTCTGTGACTGCGAACCCATATCTGTTTGCCACGCGTGCTAGGGTATCAGGGTCCTGTCAGAAGCGTAAGTACAGTTAATATAAGGACTTTTCACGTAAGACAAAAGTGTTTCCGAAATGCTCAGTGCCTTGCAGAAAGTCTACTAGTGGAACCCTCCGACATAATGCTGACACTCTTCCCCGTCATTCCGACGATGCCATGGCTTACCCGTATTACTTGCCTAAGCAAAGCTGCCCTGATTACGGCAGTTCTGCAGCGAGAGCAGTGTGCGAGGAGCCTGCATGTTCCCTGTCTGAGCTGCGGACTTCGCACAGAGGGCCCAGGCCGCAGCCTGGCATGCATGGTGACTGACGCCATATTGCCGCATTACTGATCATTGTTACGACTGGCAGATACATACAGACCATGGCCGCAGCGCTCACCCTGGGGTCAAGCTGAGCGGGCTGCTAGTGCCAGATATCGAATGCTTGAAATGAGGTTCTAAACCCTGAAACCCATCAGGCTTGTAGCGCGCCCCAGCCATCATTGTCCAGCCCTACTGCACCTCGGTACTGTTGAGAAACGGCCAGTACATATCCATATGAAGGACTGACGTGTGCAGAAAGATACTCCACTTTTTTCCGGGACTTTAAGTAATAAACTGACTACTATGACCAAGCAGTAGCTAATGACTACTGTCGTCTGAGTGATGATCTATGTGCCATAGGGGCTGCGAATGCGGCTTGCTTTAGACTTACATGGACCTCAGTAAAGTTACACACGGCTGTCTGCATGCGTGCATGGGCATAAACTCATAGCTAGACTGCTGCCATGCTGTGTTGCTTAGTTCGTTAGTTCATCATGCATTGCTTGATTGTTTTTTGCTGCAGTTGCTTGCTTCAGACTATCTATATCTATCTATCTATATCTATCTATCTATCTATCTATCTATCTATCTATCTATCTACCACACATGTCATTCCACCTCCGTCCTAGCAGTCAAAGCTACTGACACCTCACAGGCGCGGAAGGCCATAACCCTGCTACATCCCCCCCGCGGACCCCGCCGACCCCCCGCCGACCACACCCAGTCCGGAAAGACCGCACACCCACCCAACTTCTACCGACGTCAGATCATGCATGGTAGTCCACTCAGACCATGTCTGCTGCAGACTTCATCCAGCTCTTCCAGGGGTCCTTGCTCCCTGGGCTGGTTGCTGCTCTCTCCACGTTGATAAACTGGTTCAAATCACACCCGCAGCAATGCACACCTGCAAAGCTGTGCGGGTGTAATGTAGTGCAAACTAAGGCTGCTGAGCGGTACAAATCGCAACCTGGGGCCACATGAACCCCACTACCCTAGCAAGGCCCTAGCAGCACAGCCAACCGCTCATCCTGCCGCAGCTTCTTATCCAGGTCATAATACTTGTGCAAAGCAGACTCCTCATGCCGACCCAGCCTCCTCTGCAAGATAGCAATCCTAAAGCTTGCCTCCTCCACGGCCCGCTCATACTCCTCCTCTTCAGCAGGGGTAAGGGCATCATGGTCACGGGCATAAGCAGCTTGGCGCCGAGCCAGAGTTGCCTGCTCTTCATCCAGCCGGGACTGCATTAGAAAGCATGGGTCATAATTAGTACAGCCTTATTACCCTACCTCTAGATAGCAACAGGAGCAGCAGCAGCAGGCCCTGCAGTTGCTGATACGCCAGTAGAAGCTCATCATCACTTTCCAAACAAGCAGGAGGATAAGCGCACCCCTTCCTAACAGCAAAATGTGCAATGTTTTCTTGGGAGCGCAGAATTGGCCAAGCCCCATCCGCCTCACCCATCAGAAAAAGTACGGCAAGCAAGTTTTCAAGGCTGCTGGGATTGCTGACCACTCCATCAAGACACCTCCTGAAGACCTCTGCCATACACCTCTGCTATACAATGCAGCACTGGTGTCTACTGAAATCATGTCAAAGACCAACATGAGCGCCTCTCAAGCAGCCAATGAATGTACCAATTTGCTTTCTGTGCAAGAACCAAATGATGTGAACCTTATTCACCTGCACAATGTTGGCACGCTCGATGAGCCTGTCCTTGAGGGCCTTGAGGCACTTCTCCCGCACTTCCAGGGCCTGCTCTCTGGTCAAGCTGCCAGCACCCAATGCAGAGGGCAGGAAGGGGCTGAGGTAATCATGACCAGCTGCCTGCACCTCCTCGGGCTCATCATCACTGTCCTCAGCCTGTTGGGAGAAAAAGCGGAGACATCAAGGGAGTCCTCAGGCTTTAAGGAGAAGAAGAAGGGGCAGCAAGAAGTCTCAGCAAGCCATATCTGCATAATTACTACTCTTTGGCCCCGCAGGAGTATGAGGTGAGAAAAGCATGATAAAAAGAAGCGAAAGAGATGGCAACCCAATGACCAGCTGCCTGCACCTCCTCGGGCTCATCATCACTATCCTCAGCCTGTTTGGAGTTATCAAGTTTCTCTTTTTTGTCAATGTCTGTTGTGGCAGTGTTGTCCGCAGCTTGCGATGAAAGATCAATCAATTTTTTTTGAAAAGCACAAATGTTCGCCCATAGAAGCAACATTATTTAAATGAATTAAAATATGCGTATCCTCCAATGGTCAAGAGGAAGATACAGCAAAGAAATCCTCAGGCAAGCCAAAGCACGGGAAGCAAGAAAGTTCTCCGCCACTTCGGGTAGGGCAGGAAGAACGTCCAGCAAACTGTAAGGGTTATTACTTTATGAGGCGCTAAAGAGCAGGGAGCAGGATGAGGAGCAGAAAGAGCAAACCCAATGGCCAGCTGCCAGCACCCCTACTTGATTGTCATCACTGCCTCACGCCTAAAGTAGCACCAGCAGCACAGAAAAGTCAGCAGATGACATGGCATCTCTCTTTGAAGCAGCAGCAGTAGAGGCTGACATGCAGGACGAGTAGGGCTTACGGAAAGGCAATAAAGAACTAGCTGCATGCCGTCAGGTTTGAGATCATTCTCTTGATTTTGGAGAGAAGCAGAAGCAGCAGAAAAGAAAGCATACTGCAGTTCCTATGGCACAAGCGGCAGACAGGCCTGCAGCACCAAGCTGCTCTGCAAAACCTCATTCTGCTGCACTTAGCCGATACTGCTGCTAGTATAATCCCGCCATCTTGGCCCCCTTCTCAAAACTCACCTGTATTCTGACAATGTCATAATAAGGTGTTTCCAAGCTGATGCTCTGCTCCTGGTTGTTCCGTGTGCGACTGATCTGCCTTCCCTCCCACTCGCTGTCCCTGATGGCCTGCGTGACCTCCTTTTCTGCTGCCTGCAGAGCCTTGTACGTCTCCAGCAGATCATTGGCACGGGGTTTAGGGCCAAGTGGGTCCACCTGCATATCAAAACAAAAACCAGGACAACTCATTCAGTATTTCCTCAAAAATCAAGGCAATAAGCTTGAACAACCCACAGCTGGTTTGATTGTGCATAAGGGCTGACTATGGTTCAAAAGAACCATCACGATTAAATGTATCGCACGTCCATAAAGGTGTTGTCTACCGAGATCGGCCAGTAAAGGCAACCTGGCTCTGACTGCAACCGAGCCTAAAGCACTACAAAGACAACTAGTGGCAGAACTGTCAGATGCTGCTTTCACAGAACTGCTTATGAATGATACTTAACATAGCATTGGACGATTACACATAACAGGAATATAGGGGCAGGCCCCATGTACCCCAGAGCAGCAAGATACCCAGCTAAAGAAGTAAACCCACCTGTACTGCCTGAGCTGCACCATCTTTTTGGAACACCAAGTAGCTCCCGGTCAAATTGCCTTCTGCCAGATGATGCTGTACCAGAGTCTTACCCTCGGCTATATAAAACACCCGCTTTGCCACATCAGCGCCCGCAGCCACCCTGGAGTTCCGCGTGAACTTCTCTGCGATCTTCGCAATTGGTAGCTGTCGCTCGCAGCCCCCCGCCAGCGCCGCATGCTCCGGTCCACTTTGACTCATGCGAGCCTCTCTATGCATGCTACCACCTCCAGCCTCCCATCCCATCCCATCAACCCCTCCCCCTCCTCCCGCTGCCACCTCGCTGCTGCGGCTGCTTGCTGTTCCTGCTGCAGTAGAGCTGAAGGTGGCACTGCGGTACACCAGCCGGTCTTCCCGCCCGGTGTACTGCTCCGTCAGCTTGATACCATACAGCTCCTCCCGACACACAAGGCCATCCAAGCGGGCAGCTGCGTAGAAGTTGATGGTCTGCTTCACCCCACGCACTAGGTGGAGCTCTCTTACAGAGAAGAGGCTCCCAGGATTGAAGAACTCCTGCACACATAAAGGGGGTTTCCGCTCCTGAGCAGCTACATTGTATAGCAGCTACATTAGTCACCTTTGTAACTTTCAGAACCGTAGGACCTGGCTGTTCCACCTCACTGCACTTTGTGACAGCTTGACGTGCGGGGCCTATGGCACTTTTTGCTACGGCATGTCATGAAATGTAACGTAGGACCTGGCTTATGTTCTCAGTGGCCTACTGCTTGAAAGTACTTGTTTCCACTTACTCCCCCACAACAATTGGATGTAATGAACAGCACTTATCACAGTAACACACTACCTAGTAGCGATGCGTTCAAGATCTTGTTGCAGATCTTAAGCCCTGAAGGACATTAGCCAGAAGGAATTTAAACCATGGCACAGTTCCCTCTCACCTGCACAGCATCCTGATGCGGGAATGTCCTCCTCTCCCTCAGCTTGTCTTTGCGCCGTTCAAAGCTCTCCCGCACCTCCTTCGGCACCTCCCGTGCATCATCTACATACAGAGTCAGCCGCTGCACCAGACCATCCCATCTGCTGCACTCCCCGTAGCGTGCAAACAGCTCCAGCTGAGCTCTGTGGAACAGCTTAGTGCAGGCACCCTGCAACAGTAGACACACAACATGGGAACACAATCATTTGCCACGTGTATCTGATGCTTCCTAGCAAAGGTCTTTAAGCCAACCCATCCTTGATTGCTGTATGTGTCCAGTGTGTGTATGTGTGTGTGGTGTGACCTCCCATCCACTCCCTTTGCTGTTGTCTTCTGCTAGCTAGCTCTCTGGAGCAGCTTATTGCAGGCACCCTGCAGCCACAGGCACAAACATGGGAAGCCATCATATGCTCATAATGTCTGGTGCTTCCTAGGAGCGGGGTTTCAAGCGAACCTTAGACCCTAGCTACAAGATTCAGAGGGGACTGTCTAGCTTTAACGACAGAACCACGTTCAGGATGTCAGATTCAACAATTCATATGTTGTCAAAGTGTCTATTGTACTGCTGGGCTAGGAGGTTGAACTCAACTTCTGTTAATGGCCTAGCTGGGTTGCATCCTTCGACAGCACTGACAATTCACTCATGAGTTGAATGCAAAGGTGCACTGGAGCAGGAACCCGCAACTATGGTTGGGCCGCGTGTAGGACAAGCCCATTGTCAAAATAAGGAAGAAACCCTGCCAAGCAGCAGTGCACTCCGACTGGGTGAGCATATCAAAGGAAGAAGCAGAACATCTCCATGTCAGCCAACTGTCGCACTCAGCAGAACAATCAATCAATCGATCAATCAATCGACATGCAAAAGCAGCTGTGGTCACGCAAGACCATGCAGCACATGACCCCTGATGACTAGAAGTCACACAACGCCATGCCAGCCAACTATTTGGACACCCCTCGTACAGGTGAAACCACGTACGTTATACAAACTAACCCAACATCAATATGGAGCCAGCTGCCATACAAACTAACCCAACATCAATATGGAGCCAGCTGATCTGCTGCTGAACATGCCCATTTTAGCATATATGGCCACTTACCCTGGGGCAGCGCATGTCATAGACATCCCGTGGTATGACCAGCTTAGTGACCCAGCTGGCTGGCAGGTCCGGCATCAGCTCCTGCTCCCCGGCCTCTTCCTCTTCACCATGACCACTGTTGCTGGTACCATCACCGTACTCAGACCTGCAAGAAGAAGTACATGTCAAAATAAAGCACGTTTGGGGTTGAAAGAGTCCAGTTGGGTCCCCTTGGTGTGCACGGCGTTGCATCTAACCGTAGCATGTGTGTGGCCAAGTCCACCATCGGTTGTGTGTGGCTTCAGGTGCGCTGGGATGTTTGGCAATTGGCAAAGGTGGTTGTGTGTTTTGTTTGATTGTCTTGCACATATCAGCCGAGGTTATATGCAGAGTGTGCACAGCAAGGCGGGGGCGCACTGGACTCCCTATACTTGCATCCTGTTTGTTTTGCACATGCAACTGCAGGTTCCCCAAACAGTTTTGAGCAACTGCACAAGCAGAACCCCTTTGCAAGGTAGCACCCAACAGCCCTCAGCAGCGTACCTGGCATACTCTGATGGAGGACCCATCTTCACACTGGGAGTACCAGGTGCTCCCAATTGCCCAGTCCGGGAGGCTAAGTCCCCAACTGTACTGCCTGACACAGTCTGGCCTGGTGTCATAGGGGTACCAGGAGCATTGCCTGCAGAAGTAAGAGAATTGTGCATTGGTCAATATCACAGTTCACACATCAAATACTACTGCAGTTATAGTATCAAAGAGAGGGAAGTCCATGGTAGGATGGAGGTCAGCATTTCAAAGGAATGCAAGCAACAAAAGCAGCTTGTTCAGATTTACGACCGCAAGCCCGACTGTCTGCATTAATGTCTGGCAAGACTTTCCCCAGCACCCCACAGTGGATGCCCTTCTTAATCAAAACCTGAGAGAAACCCACTGCAAGCTTTGTTATATGTGCCAGTTGAGTTAACGGGGTTGTATTTGCTTAGCAACTCCTGTACCAAGAGAAGACAAACCAACAACAGCCAACATGGATATTGTGGCTACAGCCCTGTCAAACCAATCCTAGCATGGAACAGCGCCCTCATGCCAGGGGACACTGTTACAATAACCACATCAGGAGCCCTGTTGCTGTGCTCTCACCTAACGTAGGCCGACGTGCTGCACTAGTTGCCAAAGATGGTGTCGTAGGTAGCCCCATGGCTGTTGTCGTCCGCAGCGGCCCGGGATATGCCCCACCCATGGACCCCCCTGCCATCCCCAAACCCACAGCAGACATTGAGGAAGGAGTGCCCGGCCGTAATGCACTGGATGCAAGCAGAGCTGATGCTTGACCAGGGACACCCACAGCAGTCCGGCGTGGTGCCTCAGCCTTCTCTACAGTATGGAGCGGTCTGCAAGAAAGGTAACAGTATGTGAGCCACAGTCTTCATGCAGGACAGCATAGTTGCTGATGCTTGCAAGAATCAATGAGAAAGGTGCTGCTGTAGCAGCAGCTGAGGATGGTGGTGGTGACTTGACTCCACAGAGACTTGGGCACAAGAAGAAGCCCATAAATGCGAAGGCCATCATGAGGTCAGAGGTCGATGCATGCACCATACAACGTCCATAATGACATTTACAGTCAAAGGCCGTGGATTGCGGCGTAGATGCCGATGCTGCTGACAGCTGTATTGCTGCTGTTTGCTGCAGGTGGCGTTGCAGTGCGCCACTCACCTAGTCTGCTTTTCACTCAGCACCGCCTCCCATTTGGTCACATCCTTCAAGTCCCAGGAGATGCTGCTGGGTGCCGCCCGTGCATCTGAATGCGGTGCTGGCTGCTGCATGCATACCCAATAGTTGTGGGCATTCCAAATGGCTTCCACCCCTTCGTAAGGGCAGTCGGCCATGCCATAGCGGCGGCCTGTTGTTGGCTCAAGAAAGAGGGGGGATTGAACCTGTGTTACAAAGTACCCAGCACACGAACAACAGGTTCAGAACAGCACACGAACAACAGGTACCCAGCACACGAACAACATTAATTAACTGCACTCCCAGATGATGCAGTGCCAGTGACCAGCAGCTCTTCACGATTATAACCTTGATGACTCTGTTTAAATGGTCTCAAGTTTCTTGCCTTCTATTGTCAGGGCGCTGAACAAAAATGGTGCTGGAGATCCAAACTTGAAGAGGGCTAGTTTCCATGATCCTTCCTGCTGCTTTTAACACATCTTCTGCACTTGCAGGAGCCTCCAGGATGTCATGAATATGTGCCTTTCAATAGCAGTGCAAATGGATCTTTCACAATCTCTCCCTGCTCTCAATCCAATGTGTAGGCATACACGTAGCTTGCAAAACCATAGTCCCTGTTTGCATCAAAATTAGCATTGGTCCTTCTCTATACATCAAAGCCATCACAAGCCCATGTTAGTATCAAACCACCATTGTTCCTTCTTTGTACTAAAGCCACCACTAGGCCTGGCTTGTATCTTCAATGCCACCAATAATCCGTCTTTGTATCAAAGCCACCATAAGACGACACCTTGAAGGAAAAGGCAGTCAGAACGCACCTCTCTTCTCCCTGGCAGGAGCAACACCCAGGCATGCACTCGTCTAGATGGGCCCGTGTCCTTTGCCTCTTCCTGTTCCTCTGCTACCGGGCCAGGGCTAGAAGCCTCGCCTGTGAGCTGCCAACAACACAACAGACCATATCTGAGCAACAACATCAGGATCAGTGCAGGAAAATGATATGCTTGCAAAGGGCGGATCAAATGAATCTTATGACAACACTACTATGGCGGTCATGTCCTTGCCTTTGTGTGCAGGACCATCTTTATCAAAGGCTTCAGCGAGGGAATAACAATCAAGCACACCATAACAGTCAACTTCTCATCTCGGAGTCTGTGCTTGTAAGCATGCATGTGGCAGACCCTTGAGCACTAACCTGCCCCACATCCACAGATGCTGCTGCCACAGATGTTGCTCTGCTAGCCTCTTCTCCTAGCCCTCCACCTGCTGCTGCTGCTCCTGTCGTTCCCCCCGCTGCTGCTCCTTCTACTGCTGCTGCCTCTTCCTGTTCCTGGAGGTACCTGCTGGCCAAGTTTGGTTTCGGTCTAATGGCATACTTCTGCCGCTTGCCTGGCTCATCGGCGTTTGCTCCAGACACGCTGCTACTGCCCCCTGAGCAGAAAGGAGAATGTAGCTGTCTGTAGTATATCATGGCACAGCTTTCAAGCCATGCATCATTCACGGCATGAAGGTGAAGTCAGGAAGGTAAATGTTTTATATGGCACCAGCCAAATGCTTTGAAACAACATGCTGCAGAGCTTCCAGCTGGTCAGTCAGAAGTTCATGCCGGTCTAGAAGGAATAAGCTGCAACCACATAAAGTCTAGTGTATGCATGGTTTGACCTTTACTGTCAGGCTGCACATTATAAGGTGAAATCTGAAGGCACACACGACCAACAGAGCACGACGATACATGGCTGATATTCTGACAGACAACATGATTGGTCAGCAGATGACACTAGCGGTACATGCTAAGGCAAAGGGCTGTGGATGCCTGAGAGGTCAGTTACTTACAAGACATCCAAAAGACTTTTGAGGAGACCATGTTCTCTTAGGCAAACCTGCCCAAGAGAACATGCACTAGTTAAGTCTGCTTAAAGAACCACAACGACAGGGCTCTAGAAGCTGGGTGGGGTATCCTAGGGACTCCCCTTGGAGCGCTACCTAAGAAGCAATTCCCACAACTGGGATTTAGCCAAGGATCTTGAAAGTTTGCCTCACCTGTGCTTGATGGCGCTGTGCTTGCACTACCACCATCCGTTGTCTTCTTCCGTACTACAGGACCACCTCCATCCTCTGCTTGTCCCTGCTGCTGCTGCTGTTGACCTGCTTTTTTCTCTCCTGCTACTGCTACTGCTGCTTGCCCTGCCACTCCAGCTGCTGCTGCTGCTGCCTCAGCTTGCAGGATGGGACACATTGTCTTGGTTTGATCATTCACCGTCACTGCAAGCGGGGCGTAACCGAGCACCATGAATGCATTGAAGCCTGCCCCCAGCAGCAATGACGCCAGAACCACTGCAGAGTCAAAGCTATCCCCTGCCTGCCAGTTGAGGATGGAAAGGGGTGACGGGAGGTGGTCTGGAGGGTGCAAGGGGTTCTCCAGGGGTTCATATGCAAGGAACTCTGAGACAAACCTGCATGCACAACCAACATGGGCAATAAGCTGGCAGGAATCCAGAGAGACTGTTTGCTGCATTTATAGAATCAGCGCATCCCAGGAGACTGACCAAACCGAACAAAATGATAATCAACCTACTAGCATTTAACAACACCACAAGGCCTTAGAAAGTATTTCACTGTAGAGCAAGGATAAACACAGTCACGATCCAAAACGGACCACACGGTCTCCTCCAGAACAGTCTAAATTGCCACTGGTTCACTGTTGCACAATAAACTATGCGGCATTACAGGCAAATGCAGCTGCTCTGCAGGCAGTATCAACACCAACCTGGAGCAGCCTTCCAAGGTGTAAAGCTCAGGGTAGGGCGGCAAGCTGGCTCTCAGCGTGCTGCACACAAACTTGGGCACACCACACTCGTTGGGAGGGTACAGGTATAATGGCCGCCTGCAGACACAAGCAAGAGCAGATAAAAACAACGGAACAAACATGAGGTGTGGCCGCACACAAGGCATCTAAGTTAAAGCAACCAGATACAACCGGGCATTAGATCATGCAGTCATGCACCTCTGCGGCCTTTATGCTTACATCTTACATACCAGAGCACAGTGCTTTTGAGATAACTGGCTCCAGACCCTCCCTCCAGACAATCTCAAACGTTTTCAAAATACGGTAGAGTAACCCAGCAGTCCCATTTTCACCATGACCTGTTCTACGGTTGCTGGCATTTTAGTAGCACATACATGCTGCCAGCAGGATTGCAATCTTTGCTGCACGTTCAGTTGCATGTATGCCACCACTCTTCACAGAGTGTAGCAAAAGCCTCACAAACAAAATGCTAGTGCCACAACGCCAAGAGCTCCCCTGAGGGGAAGTTCAGCATATACTCATCACATCTGACAGCTTCAGCCTCGGCAGCAATGCACAAACGATGCAGACGCTTCACTTGCCTATGTGTGTACAGCTGCTGGAAGACTCTTTAAAGTCATTGGAATATGACAGCAGCCACTCTTCCTTAAGACTGCTGCTAGCAAACCAAACCCAACTCACCTATGTGGGTAGAGCTCCTGGAAGACTCTCTGGAAGTCCCGTAAGTATGACAGCAGCCGCTCTTCCTTAGGACTGTTGCTAGTGAAGCTGCTGGGCATCTTGCTGGCGCTGTGTATGCAGTGCTGCGTGCGTATGCTCTTGCCGCTGCTGCCTGCTACTTTGCCCTCCTCTGCTGCAGGGGCCTTTGGCCGCAACGTGTCCAGTCGTGCAGTCTTGAACACATCCCAATACACCAAGCCTACAGATACACAGCATAACCCACTTAACACATAGTTGCTCAGATACGGAAGGTAGGCGCACTATGTAATTCTTTACATCTACATCAACACACCCTGGAGATCAACAAACGATCTTTTCCATAGCTCTCTAACTCTCTGCTCGCATGCAAGATGCTCTGAGCAGTGATCAAGCTGATATCTCGTCGCCCGGGACAGGGCAGTACTGTGTCCAGCACGCTGAGGTCATCTTTGGCCCAGTTCAAGTCATGGTTGTGAGCTGGCATGGCATAGATAACATGGTATCTGTGCAGAATATTCTAGTGCACCTAACTGTTTTGCTTTAGCCACCCACACCAACACAGTCAAACTTGCTTACGAACCCCCATAAGATGTTTGCTGTGTGCCTGACCTGCGCACCTTTCTCAGCCTCTTCATCATTCACCCTGCCAAGCGTGACACTCCCCAGCTGGAACAGGCCCAAGCTCTCTTTATGCAACACAGCACTCCTCGCCTTGTTGTACGGCAGCTCCGATTCCACCTCTGACCAGTCCCCTTTGATGCTGACAACCCCAGGCCCCACATCCAGCATGCTTCTGGACAGGGGCAGCCGGAAAAGACGTGTTGAAGCAGCACCTAGCTCATCCAGACCCCCAAATAGATGCAGCATGTCCCCATAGATGCTGATGGCATGGTGGTGGCGAGGGGGAGGACACAGACCCTCACAGGAGACCTGCAGGAGGAACAAAGGCAGCGAAGCATTCATCCGAGCTTATGAAGGTGCTAACAGGTGGTCAGCACACGTGTGAGAGAGAGAACTTTGCCAATGCATCCAAAGCCCCAAATAGATGCAGCATGTCTCCATACACGCTGATGGCATGGTGGTGGCGAGGGGGAGGACACATACCCTCACAGGAGACCTGCAGGAGGAACAAAGGCAGGGAAGCATTCATCCGAGCTTATGAAGGTGCTAACAGGTGGTCAGCACACGTGTGAGAGAGAGAACTTTGCCAATGCATCCAAAGCCCCAAATAGATGCAGCATGTCTCCATACACGCTGATGCCTTGGTGGTGGCGAAGGGGAGGACACACACCCTCACAGGAGACCTGCAGGATGAACAAAGGCAGCCAAGCATCCAGGCGAGCTTATGAAGGTGCTAACAGGTGGTCAGCAAACATGCGAGAGAGATAACGTGGACAGCAAATGAGTGGATCTTACCAAGAGATTGTGTGTTGGTCTCCACCATGGGGTAGGTGTTAGGGTTCATTTCATTCAATAGAACACTCATGAGCCTCCCACAACCTGATGAGCCTCATATTCCAAGTATTACCCCCTCACCTCCACCCAGTTTCTCATGAACAAGTCCAGTACATGCAAGTCCTCCAGCACAAAGTTGTTCCTCCCACCAGAGATGAAGAGGTAGTGCCCATGTCCAACACACGCCCCAGCATAGGAGCGAGGAGGTGGTGCTGTGCCACTGGTGTTGGGCTGGCTCCAGGACCAGTCAGACAGCTCCAGGAGGTGAAGGTCATTGCTGCGGGAACCCTTGGCATGACCACCTACAGCAAAAACCACCATCACCTTTCAGTTTCTTCTGTTGTGTGAGCAGCTCATGCAAGCTAGAACCACCTAGGCAGCTCCAGGAGGTGCAGGTCATTTGTGCAGAGACCCTTGGCATGACCACCTCAACAGCCAAAAACACCCTCACATTCCAGTGCATATTGTCATTTGTGAGCAGCTCTTGCAAGTCCCCAGGAATGAACCACAACATTGAGAGAGCTGATAGGAAAACGACTCCTTCTTAATCAACAGATGTAAGATGCACTAGCCAGTGCTTCTGGGGGTTTGCGTTGTTGAAAGGACCCAGCACAGCTGACATGCCACGAATATCCCCTCTTTGGCGCAATACAAAATAAGAGAAGGCCTGCTGTTTCCTAAGCAGATAACTCAACTGCACAAGGACATGACTTCCAACCACCCAATGCAGAACCTGCATACATACTGAGATGCGTACAGGACCCTTAACTCTGTTCCCCCAACTACTTTGTGCAAAGTACCAACCCCATATTGTTGTTGAGTTAGGTCGGCCATCCCTCTGTCATTCAAGATTGCATTCTCATGGTGGCTACAAGCTGTATCAGGCAGCTTACTTCGCTCACCCCATCAACTCACCAAAGATCACCAGGTTGCCAGCATGATATGTCCCAGCAGCCCCCTCCCTAGGTGATGGCGCCTGCCCACTGCATCCCGGCTTGCTCCAACAGAAGCTATCTAAGTCCAACACAAACACATCATTCAGCCGCTTGCCATCCGCTGCACGGCCTCCAAACACCAATAGGCAGTGATGATCAGGGTCATAGATTGTGACGTGGCCGTGGCGTGCAGATGGTCGATCGCCACGTGTCGGCTGTACATGCCACTCCATGCGCTCTGTGGTCATCCACAGCAATTCGTTGGTGGCGCTGCCATCCTTAAGGATAATGCCACCGAATACATACACGATGCTGTTCACCTGCAACATGAAGAAAAAATTGCAGCCAAAGACGAGCAAGGCATGTAAATGAAGAGGAAATTAGCCTATCTTACTCACAAGCTTCCTACCATCTTTATTCCCCTATTTCCCATGCCAGTGATGCACCCACCTCCCTTACTGGGAGAGCGGCTACATGACCAGGTTTCTGCAAACGCTGCAGGATGCCATTAATCAGTCCCTGCCGGACGACAAAGAGATACAAGACATCCGCATGTACTACAACCCCCCAAGCAGCAATGCCCCGCCCAGCACATCTCATCAGCCAACATTGCTGACGCCAAAACAGCTCAGCAAAATGGGTTACCCCAAACAAACAAACGGCTCTGAGTCCCTCCGGGACGATTCTGCCACCAGTCAAGACCCTCCAGCCATGGTTGACGCCAGCACTACACTAGATGACCTGGAAACGCAATTAGCCACTGCCCTACCAACAGCCCCACCCCTCCGGTACAATTGGAAAAACTATGTCTACACAGATGGTAGCTACAAGCAAACAAGCCACAAAGCATCACCAATAGATGCAGAGTGTGATGCCCCAGGCATAGGGGCAGGAGTGTACTTCCCCCCACAAGCAGCCAATGAGGACGATGAACGTGGGGTTCCAATTGTCCCTGCAGGCGACAGCCATCCCCAGAACACCATAAACAGAGCAGAACTGGTTGGTATCCTTGCTGCGCTGAGGCATGGAGCCCACATGATAGCCACCGACAGCCTCAGCTCAATGTACCAAATCAAAAAGATGCTGAGACGCCCACAAGATCTCCTAAATCACCAGCACTGTGAGCTAATTAAAGAGATAGTAACCGAGATCGTCAACAGGGGACTGAGGACAACCCTTCACAAGGTCAAGGGCCATGCTTCCATAATCGGTAATGAAAAAGCGGACGCAATCGCTAAGGCGGCTGCGACAGGGGACACCTCCGACTATGAGGAATGTGAGAAGTACAAAAGTCCTAGTAACAACAGGTTGACCAATATTGGCCGCACAAGACCCAATGGAACAATCGTTGGTCACGGACCAATGGGCAGCGCACGTTGATTGACCGTTTCAAGCGGGTGAACCCTTTGACAGACCTTCACGACTCGGTACGTCATTACTGCCACCAAAAGAGTCGCTTTGGGATGGCAAACAGAGCTACCTGTTATTTCGAGGCTTTTAAAAGGATTGAGGAAAGACTGGACCTGCCTGCTAGCAACGAGTACATGACCTCGGGAAATATCAAGTATGCAGAACGGAACACCGCTTTGCGCTACCGGTACGGGACCATGTGGACAAGGAAGATGGCCTATAGGTGTGGACATGCACCTAGTAGCAAATGTCTCCTGTGCGGTGACGAGGATGGACACCACACAGCCTCAGGATGCCCAGCTTTGAAAAGAATGTACATCAACAGGCATAACAAGGTCGGCCGACTAATCATGACAAGAGTGTTAGGGGACGCAAAGGAGCATTTGTCATTCAAATGGACCTTGGATCAACTGAAAATTGTGCAGAAGACGGCATCATGGCCCACCAGTCTAGAAACATCCCGTGGGAGCTCCTTCCAAGGGGACTAAAGGAGGCAGTGCAACAAGCACAAGGCACCACCGATAAGCGCCCTGATGGTATGCTCTACAAACCCAAGAATGGAAACAACCCAGCAGATTACTGGATGATAGAGGTCAAGATCTGCAGGGATTCAGACCCAACAGGCCAGCAAAGCAAAGCTGATTATCAACACCAAGTACTCACTGACAAAATCAAAGACATAGACCCCACTGCCAAAGTATGGTACTATCCCTTGCTTGTCGGAGTTGCAGGCACCATATACAACAGTACCACCATGAATCTTCAAGCCCTCGGTATCAAAGGGCAAGCTCTAAAGCAATGCATTTCAGAAGTACATACTGCAGCAGTCAAGTCCTTACACAGCATATACACAACAAAAAGAAAACTGGAAAAGCCCAAAGAGCCTCAATGGCACAGGAGGAACTACAAGAAAGTAAGCTAACAAAGGCGGGTGGGCGGAAGCCCACCCACGGATGTAACTATCCTATGGTAGGCTGGCCCAGTGTAATCCTTACACCAATGGGGCCCTCCCTTAATCTTACGCGGGAGGGCACCTCACGCCCCTCCTTGCGTAGCTCTCTCTCTCTCTCTCTGCCAGTGATGCAAACACTGATCTGGAATCATCCGCAAAGCCCATAAGCTGGGAATCGTTGCGCTACCAGCCAGAATCTTCAAATCATGCTGCAACCCCGGTAGAGCAAACCTGCCCAGGTACAAGCATTGCCTTTGCAATGCATTAACTGTAGAAACTATGGGAAAGATAGCTGATAGTCTACCATTAGTCACTTGTCGCTGCTATTCTGTTGCAGCTTGAGGTGCGGGACACTGTTGCAATGGCATAATCGTAAACTCCCAACATGATTAGTCCATCAGATGGCTCCACCTACCTGTGTCAATGTATGCCCTGTCCTAATCCAGGCCCTGTTGTCCACCGTGTACTCCCCAAACTCTGTTTTCACAGTCTGTCCCACTTCCGCTTTGAGCCTATACTCCATGTAGGGCCCCACTGACGTCCCAATGGGCTTCAGCCGCTCAATCTCCTCTAGGCGCTCCCGTTCTTCCTCCTCCCGCAAGAATGCTAGCAACCTGGGTTGTGATACAAGAACAGACCTTAGTATGGTGGTTGGCAGCAGTTGGTGTAGACCTCTGGTGTTATTTGGCATGCCTACGCCCTTCATCACTGTTGCCATGCTTCTTTACTGTTTGATGATTGAGCCATGCCATTTATGGGTGATGAGAGAAATTACTTGGGCAGGCTTCGCCAAACCTTCTGAGACCCTTCTGAAGGTCTAAATAGTGGCCACGCAGGCACACTGGAAGGCAACAACATCCTTTGAAGAGCCCACACCTGCTCCTTAGCAGCAGGTAACGCCCAGGTTTCCAGAGGCAACCAATCAAGTACGTAGAATCAAGGGACTAGTGCAATGAACAAGAACGGCAGGAACGGTCATTGTGCCTGGATAATGGCATAGACCCTTATCAATAAGAGGCAAGAATTATGAGCAGTAGCTGCTGCCATAGCACCTCACCTGGACAAGCCTTCTTCCACCTTTGCTTTGTATCTATCATCCAGGTTGTTGTACCTCAGGTTCAACTCCTTGATGGTTTTCAGGTGGCCCATGGAGGGAGGTACTCGCATCTGCACAGCACACAGAGCAGCTCCAATGACCCCCTGCTTACGGTTTTTATTTCGTCTTCTGAAACACCATTATTGCTGTCATTGTTGTTATTGTTCCTGTTACATTGTAAGCACTCCAAGAGAGCCAGTACGGAGCTGATGATTTAATATGCCTTTTGGAATACCGGTAGTACCCAGGGAAAGAGACTGGGCAGCTGATGGCCTTGGCAGGACTCAAGCACAACAAACATCCAGCACTGGCAGATCAGGCTATTGCATGCTATCCAAGGAAAACAGGTAACTCATCAAAGTCAGAGCTCTGTTCCCATGCCACTCACCAGCATGTTGTTTGCCACATCAATGCGCTGTATCCTTTTTAGCCTTCCCATGGAGCCTGGCAGGAACCTGAGGCAGTTGGTGCTGATAGCCAGCTTGGTAAGGCTGGGCAGGTCACCCAGCTTATCAGGCAGACTCTCAAGGCGGTTGCTCTCCAGATGCAGCACCTATTACAGCAGCAGCAGCAGCAGCACAGCAACATGTAGCAGCAGGTGAGAGGACCAGTAAAATCATTACTGTTACACTCCCGAATATGACATGACAGTCAGGAGCCAAAAAGTCTCAGAAAAGCAGCGCCAAGCTTGACCACATAAACCGGCAATGCTGGTAACTACAGTCTCCAGCAATCTGGGAATTGGCCAAACAGAAGGTACATGGTACATGCTGTGAGCAGCAGTACTTAGGTGCAGAGTGGGAACCTGAGGTCCCTCAGAGCTTGCTGTGCCACATAGTCACAAACGGGACCCCCTGGCAGCAATCTTGTAAACACCATTCATCAAATGAAGCCTCAATTGACTCGCCCTCCCAGCCTGCTATTGGACACTTGATCATGAACCCCACCTCCAGTCTTGGCAGATTGCAGATTGCTGCAGGCAGCTCAGTGAGCATATTACCACTCAGATCCAGCTCCTTCAAGCTGGTCATGGCACCAATGGAGCTGTCCAGCTTTGCAATCTGATTGCCTGACAGCTCTAGGTGTGTGAGCTGTGGGAACCTTGGGATGACTGCAGGCAGCCGCCGCAACTGGTTGTACTTCATGCGCAGGGTGCGGATGTATGGCAAGCCATCTAGGCCATCTGGCAGGTCAGTAAGGTTATTGCTGCAGCAGGGACAGAGAGAGAAGCTAAGCAGAGGGCTGGTTACTGGCAGCAAGGGATGAACCAGCACATGCACAGTATGTGGATGTACGGCAAGCTGTTGAGGCATTTGGCAGGTCTTTACGCTGCAGGAGGACAGGGAGAGCGGCAAAGCAGCAATCTAATTATTGACAGCAACAATGAGTCAGCTCCTGCAGGGTGCAGTCAAGGTCAAGCTGCCAGCCCATTTGGTACATTTATGACCCCCGTTCCTACAGCAAGAAGTCGTCAAGGCCATCTGGCATGTAAGCTTATTGCCGCAGCAGTAGGAGGGAGAGCAGCAAAGCACTGAGCTGGTTATCGGCAGCAACAGATGGACTAGCAGATGTGCAGTGTGCGGATGTATGGCAACCCATTGAGGCCACCTCGCAGGTCAATAAGTCGTTGCTGCAGCAGCAATAGGGAGAACAGCGAAGCAATGAGCTGGTCACTTTCACCAAGGACAAAGCAGTGTGCAGGGTGGGGGTAGCCGGTCAAGCCGGGTCAATCTGTCTGCTAACCAACTGAGGTTTTGGCTACATTGGAAACAGAACCAGCAGCACAGTAGTGGATGCGGTCTGCGGCAGCAGTGAAAGAGCATGCCATGGAGGGCAAGCTGGTCAGTAACTCTTGGAGCAGAATGGGACCTTTAAATTATAGTAACAGAAGACACATTAAGGAAGGCAACTGGCCACTGGATGGAACAGAAACACAGCTACACCAGAAGCAGACGCACACCGCTTGTCTGTTCGTTTATAGTATCACACACTGCACAGGGTGCTTAAGAAAGGCAAGCTCTTGAGGAAGCCAGCAAAGATTTTGCTGCAGGAGGAACAAGAGGAACAGCAATGGGGTGCAGTAGTGCTTGCTTGCCGCAGCAGTCGGAGGAAGAGCAGCACAAATTCAACTGCTGCCGCAGGTTTTGTCGAAGAGCTTAGTGAAAGGAGGGCGTCCCGTGTTGAAGGGATAGTCAGCAGCCATAGCAGGGGTCGGCAATGTGTTGCAACTGCTTGCCAGGAACAATGGAACGATGACACAGCATGTCCTTGTTGCTGGCTAAAAAGATTTGTGTTGCTGGAAGCCTTGCTAGTGTTTGAGTCCAAGTGACTAAGTTAGGGATGTGATAGCTATTCTTGGTTATTGTGACAACGATCAGCGAAGGTTATTCTTGCTTGTAGAAAACCTTAGGTCCTGGATGTAGGCAGTCGGTGTCCCCCTAGCATCTAAGAACAAGTTGCTAGCCCACCATGCCTACGATACAGAATCCGTAAGCTTCTAACATTGCTCGCTGGCTGCTTTGAGCTACTGGTACTGTAATATGCCTTGGCGGATCCCTGCCTGCTGCTGCAGAATCCTTAGGCATGCTTTGTGGACTGCTCTTGAACCCTCTGATTAGCCGCTGCCATGATGCTGGTCCTCTGGAGCTGCATTGTTACCAGATGCTCGTTCATAGTCTTAGCCATGCAGACCTGCCTGAAGGACAAGGTGACTATTGCATCCCATCTACTTGCATCTACAATCGAGCACATGGGGACTTGCCCCTGCCAGATTGCTGAGGTCATAGCTTTGAGCAATATACAGCCGCTGCCTGCTGCCGCGTACGGATTAAAGTACCTTGACAGCTCCAGTTCCGTTATGTGTGGGTTGTGTCTTTTGACAAGCTCCAGGAATCCATTTGGCAGCTGTGTCATTCCAGCATACCTACAGAAGGGGCCACTCATGTTGGCATAATACAGTTCCCCAGATATCTAGGAGGTAGCCTTGAAGCAAATACATGGTTCCCAGCATGGCTTGAGCATGGGGAGAATGGCACGGGGCATCAGAAAAATCGAATGACATCTGTGACAGGTGCATGCTGCTCACCCAACGTTCAGCTTGTATGTCTGCCGTGACTCTTGTAACCGCTCCTCCAGCACTACTATGCTAATGCTTGCTGACGCCATGGTTGATTCTACGGCCGCTGGAGCTGGATTTCTCTGCTTATCTACGCTACATGGCGAAAGGACGATCACAAGTACTTCGACGCTTGCGCTTGTACATGGTCATCCTCACAGACAATAGTTCCGAAACACGTCTCTGTTTGGAAGCCGATCTATGACGGGAACAGCGCCGATCCTTGACTCGACTGACTCGAGTGACATGTACCGCCAGGAAAGGGTTTGGGGTCTATGATGTACTGCTTGGTGATCTTTCGAGACATACAGTTGTCGTCATCCTTTGTCAGGCGCGCTGAGGGGGATTCATTTCTCACCTGTTGCTACCCATTGCTGCTAGGTGGTGCTTACTTAGTGCTGGAGCACAGGTGTCAGAATTGCAAAGCCAACAAGTCTCGGCAGATCCAAGGTCCTTGACGATACCTGAGCTTGACCGTTCCTTGGCTAGTCTAGCTACAATGGCAGAGTTGAAGCCTGAGTTTGGCTATGTGCTGGCGGTCGCGACCGCTTCTACCATAGTGTAAGGACTCATCAGCTAGGTGTACCGCATTATGTGATGGCCCAGCGCGACCTTACAACCTTCTGTCCATGCAGGCACAATATGTACATGGGTGTCAAGGTTGGCATGGCCCGTAAAAAGTAAGCACGTAGTACACAGGCTTGACTTAAGCAATGGATGGAATGGAGACAGTATTTACGGGCATGCATGGGGTGCATTGACTAGAGCATTACCCTACACTTCTAACGCGCTTGCGTTCCCCCAGGTACGACATCAAGTACCCGGATCTGTACGCCACCAAGGACAACTGTCCCAACGAGGAGTACCGCAAGAAGTTCAACTGCGTACAGCGTGCGCACCAAAACAGCCTGGAGAACTACCCAGCGTACTTGGGTTTGTTAACCCTAGCGGGATTGAAGGTACACAAATAAATCGGGGGCTCTTAGCATCCTCAAGAGATGAGTAGCTGATATCAGCAGATGCATTTTGATGGTTATCAGGTTGCTGAGGTTGCAGGATTAGCTGATATCAACAGATGCAATTTTTTGGTTATTGAGTTGCTGAGGTTGCTGGGCTAAGGAGCTGCTAAGCAACCTCAGCAGCGGGCAAATGGGGTATGTACTGTGGCCAAATGGACCATGTACTCTGTCACTGGTGAGCATCTGCTGCAGCATGTTTAGCTGACACAAGTAGATGGTCTATGTACTGTCGGCTGATTTAGGATCCTGTATCTTCTAGTATCAGTAACAAGACTAGGTGTATTCTACAGTTGCTATTGATGCCACAGGGCTTCTAGGTAGCCTTGCATTTTGGTTACGGTAACACATCTGGCGTAGGATGATGATGCATAAGTTGGGGATGCCCTCCTGCAGGAACATACTGGGCTGTTTTAGAGAGCGCAAAGCTGCATGTACGTTTCATACTGGTCGTACAGTCTTCTTAACAGTCTCTCTAGATCTTGCGGCCAGCTAGTTCAGCTTCACTCTGAAACCCCTTCCCCCTCTTTGGAGAAGGGGACCAGCCGGCGTAGGGAACTGGAAATATAAGGCACTCTGACTGCATGCACTCGCAGTGAAGAACGTGTGCAGAGGTCGTAGCAGCTTGTAGACGGGACCCATCCTCTGCGTCTCTTCCTCGTTGAGCAACGTCGTTGCAATGGTGTGAGGTGATGTAAGATGAAAGGGTCTGTAAACTGCTAGGGTGTCAACAAATTGGCACATGTATATCGGTACCTTATGCATCTAGCATATGCCTCAGCTTTGACTGGCTGACCCATGTGCTGCTCAACAAGGTGATTCAAGCCTAGACAGGGGCTTGGATTGATGTACCGTAGGACCAGTGCGCATAGGACTGCTCGCTCATGCGCACTGCTGACGCACCTTGCTGGTCATGCTGTCCTGTGCTTCGCAGTTCCCCATCACGGCAGCAGCTTTTGGTGCAAGCTACCTGGTGGGCCGCATCGGCTACTTTGAGGTAAGAAGCAGCAGATGGTGGCAGTGGTGTGCTTGGTACGATGAATCATTTCATTCATTGTGTGCTTTTCTAGTCATGTTGTATACAGGGTTAGCTGGGTTTCAGACGGGGGTTCTGCCGGACTTCAGTGCGCACAGCCCATGTGTGCAAGCGGGTTGATGGAGACGTAGTTCCTGCCTGGGTGCTACAGCAGGGGGATGTAGTGCAGTATCGTGGACGGGGTAAGGGATGGTCAGAGATGCCCTGCTGATATCACTTAAAGTAGCATTCAAAAACCAGAAAGTAAGAACTGCTGCTGGCCCTGACATGCCGAAGTTTCAGGTGATTGTTGTAAGGGAGAGAATGGCTTATGTTTGTAGAGGAATGACTATATGTATCTATGAACTGGTTGGAGTTATGCGCAGGGCAGAAAGCTGTGCAGTGACTATAACATGTATGTTTAGTGCCTGTTTTGCTCGGCCAAAATAGTGCAAGGGGGTGTCTGCTGACGCCCAACTGTGTAGCACAGGTTTGTGAGTGCAGACCAAATGGGGCCAGAAGGGTCTATGTGGCCTTGAAGGGAAGTAGAGGCAGTGGATAGCTGTGCTGTAATCTATATTATATACAGGCAGGAGTGTAATGGTGGTTGCATACCCTGCTTGCAGCCTTTGCATTGTTTGACGAATGGCTGCAGTGGTTGAGTCCCTTCCTAGATTAATGGGCAGTCTGCCGAACTTTTGAAAGCTCATTTACAAGCTACTTATTTGAAAGTTCTACCATGGGCACTGCAAGATCAGAAACCTGTGCAGTGATCTATCTCATGTTGAGCTTGGGAGTCATGGCCCAGGGCTGTGCAGTGGTCTCTCACAAACAGATAGGGCTTGCTGGCTTGTGCTCATTAGCGCCTCCTGTGCTTCCTGATGGTCCGCAGGGTTACAGCAGTGGAAACCCTGATAAGCGGATCAACCCCCTAACCACCCTGAACTACGTGGGCCTGCTGGGACTCATTGGTACTGGCATCACAGCAGCTGTAAAGCTACTGACCAGCAAGTAGACTAGTGGTGCAGGAGCAGCACGGAGGCTAATAGGAAGGGTACTCCTTCGCGCATTGAGCCCTCTCTCCTGCCCCCTACTGTGCGCACCTTCTCCTACCCTTTCCTTTGCAGGGTTACAGCTCTGGTACCCCAGAGAAAAGGATGAATCCTGTGACAAGCCTTCAGTTCATTGGGCTGTTTGGTTTGATCGGGACTGGGATCGCTGCGGCTGTGAAGTTGCTGCCAAAGTAGAGGCTGGCGTTATTGAGAAAGCGTATTGGGAGAGGGTATTGGGAGGGGTTGGAAGGCTTGGTAGTGGCTTATCTCATGTGAGGTGAATAGCCGCTCCCCTTCCTGAAATGCAAGAAGGGACCTCCTCTCTTCTTTGCATGCCTTTTGCTCTTCATCTATCTGGAAGTGGGTACCTGTGACCCTGGATGTCATGGTTAGAATTCATGTATAGAACCAATTTGGGGTGTGTGCTTGATTCTCGGACACCTTGTTGGATGTTGGCATGGAGGGTAGCTGTGGGCTGTTGAGTTGTCTATGGAAGCACCGTCGAGATGTTAGAAAATAAAGCCCAAAAGGCCCTGAAGGTACACGGATTGGGGTTGGTTGGCATCCGCCTGTGGTGATGTTGATTGGCTTTTCACCTGCGACCATGGGCAGAACTGAATGGTTCTGCTGGACTCACGAGTCCAGTCACACCGCTGATGAGCAAGCAATTTTTGAGCACAGGCTTACAGGCAGTGAATGCGAGGGCGGCCACCGCAGGAAACTGAGTATATTTGCATTGTGAACCGGTAGGGACGGTCGAAGCGGTGCCGACAAACCTGCATGCAAGTGACCTGTATGTGACAAATGGACGTTCATATGAGACGGTTCGACAGAGACAACTTCAGAACAGTCGTATTGCGACGTCATCCACGCAGGAGAACATGTATGATGAATGAAGGCTCTGGTCACCCACGCTCGCAGGGTGTGCCGAGACTCGGTAGTAGGGCCAGAGACCAATTGAGCGGGTTGAGGCCCATGAGAGGTCCCTAAATCTTGTGGATAACTTTACCTTCAAGTGCTTTTGGCTCCATCGCAAGTTTGGGTCTCGAGCATTGCGAAGGCAGACATCGCATGCTCACCGCGCGTAAGGAGAAGGCATTGCCAAGCGTTGTTAGTGCATGCGCTTTCTGCTAAGGCAAACATGATACCTAGACTCCATTCGAGCCTTCTCGCCCCTTGCTTGTCAAAGATATGCGCCAGTGCAGCCCATGCCTTGCACGTCAGTGCGCAGTCCGCAGGGCCCCAAGCTGCAGTGGCACAGCCAGCAGATGCTTCAGATGCATTAGAGATGCTACGTAAAAGGCTCAGCCAAGGTACAGCAGGCGCCTAATTGCTCTTCTCATGCTGCCGGTGGGCTTTTGTTTTCCCTACCACCCCCTCACCACGTCCACCGTCCCTTACAGGCCCGGATCTAGGGGACTTCATCACAGGCGACAAACTAGAAGGAACGTACTCATTAGAAGCTCCTGGATGGAAGGTGAGTCGACTCTCCATGGAGAAATCTCCCGTGTTACCACGTGACCAACTAACCAACAAAGTCTTCCTGCAAGGCTTGGCACCTGCCTGCATGCACATGATGTACAAAAGCGCCAAGCTTGGTTACTGCTTGCTATCCATGCATGGAGTTGAACCTGCGATGCCATCTTGCAGGAGCGCAAGAGAAAGCCAGATTGGATGAAGCGCCCCAACGTGCCTGGAGGTGACAAGTACACAGAAATCAAGGCCAAGCTAAGAGAGCTGAAGCTGCATACAGTATGTGAAGAAGCACGCTGCCCAAACATGGGAGAGTGCTGGGGTGGTGGAGATGGCCACACAGCAACAGCAACCATCATGCTGATGGGAGATACTTGCACAAGAGGCTGCAGATTTTGTGCTGTGAAGACTTCAAGGTGGGTTGGGGGATGAGCAGCAGCTTTCTCCTGGGTTTTAGGGTTTTAAGTCTTAAACCCTAAGGGCTTAAGATGACAACTCCAGCCGTCTCCTTACAGCTTAGAAGATCGGCAGGGAGGGCAGCATGAGCAGGAAGCCTCGGGAGGAGCAAACAGCAGCTACACTAGCACCAGCAGCAGCGTGGAGCAAGAACTTTTATGAAGCAGCAGCACCAGAAGCAGCATGAGCAGGAAGCAATGGAGGAGCAAACAGCAGCTACAACAGCTGCGGCAGCATGTGGCAAGAACAGTTATGCAGGAACAGCAGCAGCAGTGGCAGCAGGAGGAGCAAGCAGCAGCAACAGCAGCAGAAAGGGCACTATGAGCAGGAAGCAGTGGAGGAGCAACAGCAGCTACACTAGCACCAACAGCAGCGTGGAGCAAGGACAGTTATGAGGCAGCAGCACCATAAAGAGCAGCATGAGCAGGAAGCAGCAGAGCAGCACACAGCGGCAACAACAGCAGTGGCAGTATGGAGCAAGAACACTTATGGAGCAGCAGCAGCAGCAGGAGCAAGCAGCAGCCAGACTAGCAGCAGCAGCGGCAGCAGCAGGAGCAAGTAGCAGCTACACTAGCAGCAGCAGCAGGAGGACCTCGAAGACAGTAACAGCAGCAGCAGGAGGGGTAGCTGTGCATTTAGCTTGTGCAGGTGTTGCCAATAAGCAACAGGAGAGGAGACCTCAGGACAGCAAGGTGAACAGCAGCAGGCTTGTAAGAGTCGCAACAAGCAGCAGTAAGAGGAGTGGCGAGGTACTAGGAGGGTTGTGGAGCGCATAGCAGTAGCAGCAGCAGGGAGGTAGAGTAGCAGCAGCAGCAGGAGGACTTTAATGGCGAACACAGCAGCAGGAAAAGCAGTGGTGTTCAGATGTAAAAGGGGTTTGGGACAGAAGCAGAGCAGGGGTTAGCATAGGATTGCAGGGCGAGGCAGCAGCAAACACAATTCACAGAATAACAGCAGCAGCACGAGGAGGAGGGAGGAGGTAAAGGAGGAGAAAGAAGCAGAGACCAACAGCAAGAGCAGCAGCACATTGGTGACAGAATTTCCTGTGTATGGGAAAGCAATAGGTGATAAACACAAGGTTTCTGATGACAATGATGACGTTGCACAAACGATAGTGAACTTACCCACCACACAAGCTGAAGCTAGCCGCAACAGCGTGCACCACACCCCCGGAACCACTGGACCCCTAAAACCAATACCTGCTTCTCTTCCAACACACATGAGTGGTGGAACGGCAACAGAATCAAGCATCACCCTGGCTGGGGGTGGGGGTGTATGGTTTCTAACTAGTTAAATCTACTGAAGCAACATTCTATTGCTTGTCTACCTGCAAAGTGTATCCACCGCTGGACCCAACCGAGCTTTATATAAACCTAAATAAGAAGTAATGCTGAAACCTTACATCCTAGTGCTTTCTTACCTGCAGAGCACCTCCTCCCCTGGACCCAGAAGAGCCTGAGAACGTCTCTAGAGCTATAGCAGCATGGGGGCTAGACTATGTAGTGCTGACCAGTGTGGACAGAGATGATCTGCCTGATGGGGGTGCTGCTCATATTGCTAAGACCATACAGCTGATGAAGGAGAAGACGGAGGGGAGGCTGCTGGTGGAGGCGCTGGTGCCGGATTTCCAGGTGGGGAGGGGGGCTGGGGGGGACGGAGGGGATGAGGAGTTGAGGTGGGGGAGCGGGGGGATGGGAGGGATGGGTCGGTTAGGGAGGGCAGAGGGGCGGCTGCTGGTGCCGGATTTCCAGGTAGGGAGGGAGACTGGCGGGAATGGAGGGGGACGACGGGTTGAGGTAGGGGAGCGGAGGAGGGGAGGGGGGGGGGCTTGGTTAGGAGGCATTGGATTGGTTAGGGGGAGGGAGCGGCTGCTGCTGGTGGAAGCTCTGGTGCCGGATTTCCAGGTGGGTAGGGAGGGGGGGGGTAGGAGGAGTGGAAGGGAGGGGGGAGGGGCAGTAAGAGCAGCAGAAGGGAGGGAGGAGGGGTAGTGGGAGCAGCAGGAGGGGGGGGGGGGAAGGGGGGGGGGTGGTAGGAGCAGCGGGAGGAAGGGAGGAGGGGTGGTAGGACCAGTGGGCGGGAGGGAGGAGGGGCAGTAGGAGCAGCGGGAAAGAGGGAGGAGGGGCGGTAGGAACAGCAGGAGGGGGGGAGGAGGTGCGTTAGGAGCAGAAGTGTGAGTTCCCCTGCCTGAAAGGGCCTCTCCCCCTTTTATGTGTGGCTGTGGAAGCCACAGCGCTGAGAAGCCTAAAAATAAAAATAAAGAATAGGGTTTGATTTAGCGCGCGTGGTGCATCTGCTAACAGTCTGTTGTGTCTGTGTTTCGTAGGGCACTGCAGACAGTATAGTTGTAGTGGCAGAGTCCGGGAAGCAACAGCACTCAGAACACATGTTGAAGCAGAGTATGACCCAGGCAACCCTAAACCCTTGTAACAGTCTTTCCAATCTGTGTTTCACAGGTTAATGCAGACAGCATAAAGCTAGTGGCAGAGTCAAAGAAGCCACAACACGCATAACGCATAGCCAAGAGGATGTGGAATAGGCAGCCCTAATTTAGTCTTTCATGTCTGTGTTTTGCAGGGCAATGCAGACAGCATAAAATTGGTGGCAGGGTCAGGTCTGGATGTGTTTGCACACAATGTGGAAACAGTGGAGCGGCTGCAGTCGGTGGTGCGGGACCGTCGTGCAAACTGGGTTCAGAGCTTGAGGGTGCTGAAGGCGGCTAAGGAGCATGGGGTGCGGGTGACGAAGACATCTATTATGTTGGGATGTGGAGAGGATAAGGAGGAGGTGAGAGGGATTCGGAGAACAGAGGGGTCAGAGGGGGGCGTGCGATTTCCATACTGCAGTATAGAGTTTAGTAGAGGGAAGGGAGAGTGAGGATGGGTATGGCAGCGATATTCTGTGGTTTGTGCTTATGATAAGAGATAGATAGCCTGGAACCAACCCAAAACACCCAAAGTACCCCACACCAAAATCCACTAGTGGGGGGGTTGGGTGGGGTTTGATGTGGGTGTGGTGGCTTGCATGTGTGTGTGTGGGGGGGGGGGGATTTGGGGTTGCTGTCATGCTTACGGAGCATATATCAGAGGGGGAACTCGTAAGGGCTGCAATGTGGAGAGGGATTGTCGTAGCTGAGGTAAGGAGGATATGAATGTGGAAGTTTGGGGCAAGCTGTTAGGCAGGCACATTGAGAGGATAGTTGAAGAATTGTTGGCTAAGCAATCAGAATGCAGATGGAAGGTGATAGGGAGAGTGGCTGGGATATAGCTTTAAGGAGGGATTGATCTACATGCCTGTTGCTGCTGGCTATTGCTGTTCTTTTTGTAGCTGCTTGGTTGGCTCTGTTGCTGCCACCTAACTTGCTGCTGCTACCAGCTGCCACCTAGCTGATGCTGCTGATGCTCTGTTTAACAGCATGGGTGGCCTGCATAGGTCTGATTTAGCTGCTGCTGCTGCCCGTTTCGTACTGCTACTGCTGCTGCTGCTGCTTCTATAGAAGATGCAATTACTGTTGTTGCTGCACCACCTGAGCCTTCTATTGGTGTGTTTGGTTGTTTTGACCTAGCAGCCCTTTGCGGTTGCCACACCTTACATGAATGTTTGTTTGTTTGTATTGCTGTGCTGCTGCACATTAGTCTTGCAGCTATGGGTGTTTTTGGGTCCTATCTGCTGGACCTCATGTATAAGCATATGTTGTCATAATCTCTGATTGCACACCAGAGACAATCTATATATCGTTCCATCTCGCTGTCTTCAAACTAGCTCGAGGTGCGAAGCCTATGGCCCTCTTGCTATGGCATGTCAAGAGTTGCAGCTGCTGATGGATACTGTGGCTGCTATCCGCTTTCTGCACACAGGTAGTAGAGGCGTTCAAAGCCCTAAGAGATGTGGGTGTGGACGTAGTGACCCTGGGGCAGTACATGCGGCCCACTAAGAAGCACATGGCAGTGTCAGAGTTCGTCACTCCAGCTGCTTTTGAGGCACTGCAGAAGGTGGCGGAGGGCATCGGCTTCTTGTATGTAGCGAGTGGGCCTATGGTCCGGTCGTCTTACAGGGCAGGGGAGTTCTATTTGAAGAACGTGCTGCAGAAGGAGAGGGAGGAACGGTTGGCAGCAGCAGTAGGGCAGTAACGTTCCCTGCAGGTAGTGCTGGGGCAGTATGTTCTGTGAGTACAATACACATCTACGTATGTAGTATGGGAGGCGTTGGGCAGTAACTAATGGCAGGGACCGTAGTCCTATGTGCCGTCTGGCATATGCAATTGTGATGAGGGGCCACCCACTAGATAGACTACTATTGCAGGACGAGAAGGCATTTGGTAAGCATATGGAAGCCGCTTATCTCTGCGTTAAGGCCACGACAATGCATTTTGCATCGTCCCGGTTGGTCACTGATGCAGTCAGAGGGACAAGCACCAACACCCCTACACACTCGAGCATCTCGGCCATGGTATGGTACATCGGGCGCCTACACGTTCTGCAAACATCTCCGCTTCCATGCCCAGCATCCACCACCCTAAAGGAAACAACAAAGCACGAGTAACAAATCGAGCAACGACAATAAGCACCGACACGGACTGTTGTCTTGACGCCCCCACACCGCAGCGCAGGATGTATGATGACCAGGGTTGCGGATCTATCCGTAATAGGTCTGAACCATTGCGTTTGAAAGATGCACCGACACCCGCTCCAGCGAAGCATGTTACAACCGCGACAACTCAGTGCCATTTCAGTATCTTTCTGCGGACGGAAAGATCTGTCCAATCAGATTCGTTCGCCCGCCGGCATTCGTTCGCCCGCCGGCAACGAAGGCGGGAAAATTGTTTACAGCTGCTTGATGATGGTAGAGAGGGTGAAATTATGCCCGAAGGTTATCTTCCTTTTGATTACAACCTATGGAGGATTATGGGACATGATATGAATTAATTACCTATGACTTACATGTTACTGGGGACCGGTTACTGGGCACTGGTTCATAGTCTGTGTTAGTTCTGGAACTGCTGCTGCTCAGTGATTCTCCACATCTGGGTGAGAATGTTTTTGGCATAAATTGTATGCAAAGTTCTGGTATATATGCTGTTGCGTTGCTGTTTGTTTGCTGGGGGTAAACCCAAAAAATCAAAAAACCAAAAAGTTAAAAAAATTAAATTGTGTGTGCACTCTTCCAGGGCCAGTATTTTACATCATTGAATCTGCTTGGACATGCATGATCATGGAGTTCAACTGGTGGATGGTGTTCAGTTTTTTCCTGGTTCTATCTGTGTTAGTGGCTTTGCCACCCCTGTGGTGAACTGTGGCACCGCACGCGTGCCGATGGGTTTGCCAATGTAAGATTCACACACACACACACACACACACACACACACACACACACACACACACACACACACACACACACACACACACACACACACACACACACACACACACACACACACACTACATCTGATTCTGCTGCCAGCAGTGGGCGCACCCTTTGCATGACAACCCCTGCAACATGGAACCCCAGAGACATAGCCGATATGCATCTTTGTCTGGCCTTCTTATGCGGGCTCAACTCCTGGACCACACTAGAGCAGGAGGTGTGTTTGGTCGGTTTGACCTAGCAGCCCTTTGCGGTTGCCACACCTTAAATGTTTGTTTGTTTGTCATACCAGGCGTCTCACAAGGTACACCTTAGCCGCTTCCTTTAGCTGACTGATCAAGAATGAATGCCCACAAGGAACCATGCATTTACATTGCTGCAGCTGCCTTTCCCTTGTCAATCAGCATCCACGCCTGCCTCAAACTATCATAGGTGCCTCGCCTCCACTGGTCTTGCTGCACATGAAAAGGCAGTACCGTATTAACAAATCAGCCGCTCCATCCAGCAAAACAGCCAGACGTTCTCAAAACCGTCTTGCACTGACGCTCATGCATTGCGTCAGCGTCAGGGTGCATCAACAGTTGTCCATGTCATTCATTTTGGGAACACAGTTGTAGTTCACACCTACAACAGTGCTCCAAAAATCAAGGACATGGACAACTATGATGCACCCCATATATATGGTATGAGAGACCACTGCACAGCTTCCGGGCCGTGCAGCACCCGCCACATGACGAGATGCACCCCATATACAACTAGGATGCACCTCATATGCAACCACTGCTCACAGAGCTCTGCACACGATTACAACACGCCCCTCTGCCTTACAAACCTCCCTGTACGATTACAATTACCAATTACCAATTACCAAATGGCCCCGTCAAAGCGGGGCGCCGGTGGGGGCAGCGCCACCCACAAGGAGCCAACTTAGGCTCCAACGGCATACACAATTTCATGTCCAAGCTCAAACAATGGCTGCCACCAGCCCACCCTAAATCCCTTGCTAGCCAATGTATGTCAGGCCAGCCCATTTCGACTTGCCATGCGCTGACCAGTTGACCCAGTCAACTGCAAGCCAAGCAGTTTTATGCCTTGCTCAGGATTACAATGCATCCTGCCCGCACCTTCCCCCAGTGGGAAACCTCCCCCCGCTCCTCCACACTGTAATCGCATCTGTGTCTTCAGGTTACGATTACAGTTACAACTAGGATGCACTCCATATACACAGCCAGCATGGAATCTGCACCATCAAGTGGATGAGCCAGCTTGTTTGGCCAGCTCTTATCGTTAGCAATTCACACGTCCAGCTTAAACGCGCTTATCCCGCCCTCTTTCCAACCTCCACAAACCCACTCTCCCAAGAATGTGCTTGAGCAAGGAAGCTGGGCAGCCACTCTTTGTTCCTATGCATGCCATAACCCTTGTTCCTGACATATGACTCACACGGCAGGATGAGCTCTACACACTCCTCTGAACAGCACTACCAGCAACCAGCACAGGGTCAGCAGCCGGTGCAGAGTAAATTAGAACAGGCATTGATAACACAAAAGCAAACAGGTACCCTCCCCCACCACTTTCACATCTGGGGTGCCTCTCAGTCGCTCCAGCTCACAGTACAACCCATTCTGAGGTTGGCAAAAGATCACACCGGCGGTCCATTCCTTTTGCACATATCAAACACTGGCAACATGATTATCAGCAAGGCTCAAGCATCCCAAGGGCAGCAATTGCCTCAGCCATTATGGCAGGTCAACAAGACCCAGCCCCACTCCAAAAGCCCTGAACCATCAGATATATGGCGAGGGAGCCATGGGCACATCCTCCCCAAGCTGATATGCATATTCTGTAACTCCCAGCATAGCCTCGAGGGTGACCTTGATTCCAAGTGTCAGGCCAACAATGGCCACAATAGCCAACACAGCTGAGACTGGTCGCTTGAAGGCGTTCAGTAGGGGTTTGACCATCACGTAGCCCGTGCCGAGCATAACCGTGACGAAGTAACGGCCGTAACGGACCACGTTTGCCAAGAAGTCCTCATCTTCTGCAAGGTCGAACAGAGGCGCGTGATGCTGTGGATCAGCATGCGCGAGGTCTGGGCTGGCCACCCAGCAAAGAACGGCCATAGCTGCTACCAACCCAGCGGATGGTAGAGCGGCACCCTGCATCTGCTGCAGTGCGCCTCTAGCCAGAAACATGTAAGCTGGCTCCTGGCTGGACGCCTGCGTCTGCTGTGCCTCCTGCACGACAACCTCTGACCGCTGCTTGCTCACAGCGCATGCTTTTGCAGCACGCAGTGATTGCTGTGGTCTGCAAACTCCCGAGCTCCTGGTAAGGAACTTCCTATTCATCCTGGCCCCCAGCGTGTGTTGCATAAGCTGCGTTGCCATTGGGTTGCCTTGTGGTTATAGATTTATGCTGAGACAGACGAATTGCTCTGACAGCACGCCAATGTAACTGGGAAGGCCTTACAGTAAGTTCAAACTGCTAAGGGCTTCAAATTGCCAAAACACGCACAGTATCTACAGGTACACAACCGCAACCAAGGGATGCGATACAGCAGGGGCGTGCAAATGAGGGATCCTACTCCTGAAGCGCTGGTACATCCTTTGGCCACTGCTGTATCACACCGCTTCCATGAGGTATGCGGCTCTGAGGATCTCATGGCTCCTGCGAAGGGGAATCACTGGTCGTCACTCAGGTGTCACTCCCGGCCGTGACTGCATCACTGGCATGCTCCAAGAGTAGGCTTGCAAATTTGCAGCTGACCTCCAAGTCAGTCAGAGCCCCTTGACCTTGTTTTGCCAATATTGCTATATCACATTGTGCACTACGACCTCGTGATCTCGAAACATCTGTCGGGCGACAGCCCTTATAAGCCCAGTCGTGTTTCCAGCAGCTCAGAGGTCTATACATATGTTAAAAGTCTGCTTTATTGCTTAGCACTGCTTGATCTGTGTGCTGCTCAATGGCGACCTCTTCCAGCGGGTCAGTCCAGTCATACTTCGTCATACCGGACAACGTCAGCTTGCTTGTGAATGAAACTTTGCAGCAGCTCCGAACAGGGGAGATCCAAGCGCCAAAAGTAAGTGCGGCAATCTACATTCAACTCCTGTGCATCACATCTCCTTGCATTCCACTCATGCTTCCCTCCAGAGTTGCCTAGAGCACAACAGAGCTCTACAGATCAGCTGAATAGACTTCCATTGGCTTGCCCTTGCTTGCCTGAACAGCCGACATCACGATGCCCTGAAGCATCGATTGAAACTGAATTGTCCCCAAAATCCAGAGAAAGGAATGCCAACCTTACCTGCAGATGGCAGCTAAGCAAGCATCCTTCAGCATGAGTTGACTGCACTTGCTTCACATGCTCTTATGAGCTAAACCACCGCTGCGCTTCCCTGCCTTACCATTAAACCCTAGGCTTGGCAGATCCTCACTCAGGAGGTGCTGCGCCCTGAGCACCCCTTCAGCTTCCACCAGCAGCTCTTCCAGGAGGTTTATCAGGCCTGGGATGCAAGCAAGCTAGGCCCACCGCCTGTGTGGCTTCCAACACCAGATGTAGTACTGCAAAGCAATGCTGCAGGGTTCATGCAGCGCTTGCAGGTGAGCATGCCAAGCCTAGCAGCAAAGCATTGCAGGCATATGGGGGATTGTTTGTTTTGGGTGGTGGCACATTAGCTGGGTATATGAGACAGCTCACTGCACAGCCCTTGAACCATGCAGCACCTGCCGGCATCTGCCCAAGCAGTTTGCTAGCCTGTTGAGAGGAGAACACGAGACTGAGAGCTAACAACACGGCGGCCGGAGACAGGCAGATATCCAGAGAACTAAACAGTTCAATCACTAAGTGCTGTACTGACAGCATGCTGTGTCACTTGCTATGGTGCCGTTGGCCAATGGACCGACACTGGGGTTGAAGCAGCAGGAAGCTATGTCCAATGCTGGCCAGTGGCTTAGAGACCCCTTAGGATGATTAATGCAAAAGGCTGAAGGTCATGTGAGTAGACTTGGATGCATAGATATGAGATAGATCGCTGCACAGCTTTTGGGCCGTGCAGCACCCGCCACATGACTCCAACCAGTTTGTTAGTGTGTGTTGAGATGCATAGAAGCGGTTTGCTTGTTCAGAGGGAGAGCATGGCATACCTCTGTGATTGGCACCTTCAACTTCTCTGCACATGTTACTAGACAGATAGAGACCGAGTAATTGGCCCTGGTGGGATGGGTGACCACATGGATGAGTGAAATTCCATGGATCTGGTCCTGAAGTTTCACTCACCAGGACCAGGTTCATGGTGAGCAGAATTCCTGGAATTTCACATACCATGGAATTTCCCTCACCAGGAAGTGGCCTGACCTTACTATCCTAGATTCCAGGTCAGGCCGCTTTAGAGACCCCCAGTGTATGTTGGGCATGGCCTGCAGTGCAGAAACTGATGTGTTTCAGACCATAGCTGTTGCCTGTCACCAAATCTACTGCTGTCATTGTTACATCTTGCGGTATGTCATAGCAAAAATGCCATGGCCCATGCACGTTAAGCTGCTATTGCTGTCTCTGCTTGCCATCCAGGGTGACCTGTGGTGGGAAGCCAACCGTACTGGGCAGCCTACAAGCGACTGGAAGCTGCTACAGACCTTCTCAACACAAAATCCTGAGGCTTTCTGGACAGCTGCTCTCCGGGAACTAGGTATTAGCTTTGAGACGCCTCCTACTTGCCTCTTGTGGGACAATGAGGATGCTGACAAAGCAAGGTGCGTACCATGGGCTGCCCAGACCCTATTAAGGGTTCAGGTTCAGGGATGGGTTTAGGGTAATCCTGAGTTTGCCCTGCCTGACAGCACAACGGATTTGAGCACAGTTTCGGTTTGTCGGTGATGGAACCCTTATGCAACCATAACAATCTGCACAGTCGTATCATCTCTCCCTATCAACCCCCCTCCCAAACCTCACTGCAATGACCTCAGTGCTTCTGGATGTTTAAGACTGCTTGTGATGTGCTTCTGGCCACATGGAAATACTGCAATGCTTGCTTACTTCGGACCTCCCTTGCAGCAAGACATGTCTTCATATCTTATCACATCGTGCCACCACTTATCAGTGGGACTTGATTGCACTTCCTTTCGGCTCCCATTTGTTTTTAACCAGCTAGTACTCAGGTGCAGCGTTGAGGCATGCACTGTGGTGCCTGCGTGCTAGTATGGTTCGATGCAAAGTGGTTTTTCTCAACCCCATAGCTGGCAGCTTGCCCAAGCTTTGCAATAGCAGAACTGGAGAAGAGGGGTTAGAGATGCAGCACACAACATCAACTGATCAGCAATTGTGTTGTTGGTGAGAATTATGTGCTCAGGTTTGTTGTTTGAGCCTGAACCACAACAATCATAAACTCCGTACAGTCCTAATAGTGTGATTGTACACCCCCTAAACCCTCCATACACCCTAACCTCCCATGTTATCAACTGATCAGCACCTATTGCTGGTTGAAATTGTATACCCCCGTTTTTTCTGTAGTTTGAGCGACGAAACTCGTTCTGACCATTACAAAGAGGCCCATAGCTCCAGCCTCTGTTGCCTTACTTCATCTTCACTCGCTCACCAGGAGCAGCATACAGTCAAGGAAGTAGGCTTTCTATTGTGAGGGCACTGCCTCATCTCTCTTGCAATTTTGTAACCCACCCCTACCCCATCACCTCCCCTTTTTTAGCCATGCCCGTCCCAGTCACTCTCACTTGCTCAAAGTATCCTCTGTGTAAATATTGCTTGACGTAGCAGCTATAGTGAACGCTAGAGCCATTCTTCTTTCAATCGTGAATTCTTAACATCAAGTGCATGGGATCATGTGTTTCGGCCTGTTGGCCATCATCAGATCCAGCCGTCCCTATTACAGTCACCCTCACTTGCTGAAAGCATCCTCTACTCGGCTATGCACAACGCCCAGCTCCCCTCGCTCTCACCCTTACCCCACTTGCCTTATTGCCTCTAAGTAGGTGGTTACCGGGTGCCAGGCTCAACATTGCCCATGCTGCCCTCCACACCCCCAGAGCACCCACGGGGGCTCCTGCTATTGTGTGGGCAGCGGAGGGACGGCCACAGGAGGTGTTTACAGTCACTTGGGAGGAGCTAAGGCAGAGGAGTGAGCAGGTGGCAAGGGCTGTAGCAGTGAGGTGGTCACCCGGTGAGTGAGTCTTCTTGGCCCTGCCTTACGTATGTGGTGTTCCATTGGCTGTAACTACAAGGGGGGCAAGAGGCAGGCTGCGGCCTCTCTAACCCCCTCCTTAATCCCTTCTGAAGCTATGCCACCCCCAAATTGGTATTCCTTTTCCACTTTGCACGGGTGTGGCGCTCTTTCAAGTCGAAGCTATCACGCTAGGATGCGTTTGAGGTAGAGATATGCACTGCATCACGGAGGTGGAGTCCCTGACGCAGATGGGGTTTGGGGTCTGAAGAAAATGCCATGGGCGAGTGGAGCCAGAACGGGGCAACTACAAGGATGTGTTTTAGAATATGAGGCAAACCTCTGCAGATCTGTTCATATCTTAATCAATTATTTCGCATAATCTATCCCATGTATTGGTATCAACAAGCAGTTTGCATCATGTCACAGGCGCTGCACATCCCAAAATGTGTGCAGAACTTTGTCTCATATTCCATCATGATGGGCCGTAGCATTACCGTCTTGTCAAAGGGGAACACCATCTTCGAGTCGTCCTAGCTTCAAAAGGGGGACATCAAAGAGCCAGCCAAGAAGACTCACCGGGTGACCCCGTTTTCCTACAACCCTTGCCACCTGGTCACTCTTTTACAATTACGATTACGATTACGATTACATCATGGCCCCTCAAAGGGGGCGCCCGTACGGAGCCAACCTAGGCTCCATGGGCAGAAATACTGGAACCTGGTCCATCAGAAGTGAATGTCTCAGCAATATCACCTCTTGGTCCAGAAGAAAAGGTATCGAAAATACGACCTTGCCATTCATCCCCGAATAATGACAAATCAAAGTAAGGATTATAGTCCTCACATTCCTCCGACCTCCGAAATTCCATGCATTCATAAACAAACTTTGCAACTTGGAAACTTGGCTCTTGGTCCATGAACAATCTCACGTTGTCTGAATTATGCTTCATTGTACTAGAAGCTTCCTGGCAACCTCCAAACTGTGCAAACAAAACGGTATTATACTTCTCACGAATTCTATCATATGCTGGGCATTCAAAAAGAAAGTGTACCTCGTCCTCAACCACTGTGCAAGAACATTTTGAACATACACGATGCTGCCTTGGCAGTTTGGGACGAGCCCACCTCCCAGTTTCAATAGCAAGATGGTGTGCACCAGTACGAAACCGCATTAACTGTTTCACATAAGTAAACGGGATACCTGATGTGTGCCTGATATACCTTGGCATACCCTGAGGATAGCCAGCCTCTAACTCCTCCTGAGGGATGTCTCCCGTCCTAAACCACGAATGATATGTGGAAAGCTTGATCAAATTTGAGCTGACAGATTGCCTGGGGTTTGCATATGCGGCCACCTTGTCCCATGGCTCTTGCAACATGGTATCCCAAGCACCCCACACTTTAAGCCATGGAATAGCTGCAAGTTTATCATTGTCCGGCTCAGCTAGGCCATTTGTTGCCAGAAACTCTGCAATGGTCCCATCTGCGTCTCTACCCTGAGAAAGAGAGCGTACTGTATGCATAAACCGTCCAGCCCAGCTCTTAGGAGCAGAACCAACCCCCTCGCCTGCGTAAGATGCCAAAGATTCTACAGATTTTACAGATGACCCCGTCCCGCTACAGCCCTTGCCATCTGGTCACTCCTATGCTGTAGTTCCTCCCTCGTAACAGTTAACCTCATGCCAGAGGTGATGCCCAGGATAAACATCATGGAGTTTTGTGAACGCTGACAGCAACTTTGGTCATCAATGTTTCTGCTGCATTTGTCCAGGGACCGCCCTGGCGATCAACATGCCTATGACTGTCGAGGCTGTGGTGGCGTACCTGGGCATAGTGCTGGCTGGGTGTGCAGTGGTGTCTATCGCTGATTCTTTTGCGGCTGTGGAGGTCGCAGCAAGACTGAAGATTGCCAAGGCAGCAGCCATCTTTACACAGGTGAGACAAGGCGCAGGGTGGGGGGGGGGGGGTAAGGGAGGGACAGGGAGGAAAGGAGGGGTGAGGGGGTCAGGGAGGGAGAAGGAGGGCAGCCAACAAGTCAAGGATGGGTGAGGAGGGAGAGGAGGATGTTCTGTGTTGTCCATTGCTGATTCTTTTGCCGCTGTGGAGGCTGCAGCAAGACTGAAGATTGCCAAGGCAGCAGCCATCTTTACACAAGGTGGACTAGAACGAGGGGGAGAGAGAGAGGGGTCAAGAAGGGGCTCAACCTCGCAGCATAACTTCCTCACAGCCCAATTTTCCTCTCAGCCCAACCAGGGGGGCGGGGATACAGCTGCCACTATGGTTATGTGTAGTATTTGTGCCTGATAAATGCTGAAAGCAACATCTACTGAGGACTGACCTGGGAACATCACTTTGCATACTCTGTGAGACATTTGTTCTTACTCACTTGAGGATCACTATTGGGTTTTTCTGCAGGATGTGCTTGTGAGGGGTGGAAAGCAGTTGGCTCTGTATGCCCGTGCAGTCGAAGCTGGAGCACCAGCAGCTGTAGTTCCATCAGTACTCAACTGTCTCTTTCTGTCATGGTTCCTTTTTGCAGGATGTGCTTGTGAGGGGTGGCAAGCAGTTGGCTTTGTATGCCCGTGCAGTCGAAGCTGGAGCACCAGCAGCTGTAGTTCCATCAGCACTCAACTGTCTCTTTCTGTCATGGTTCCTTTTTGCAGGATGTGCTTGTGAGGGGTGGCAAGCAGTTGGCTTTGTATGCCCGTGCAGTCGAAGCTGGAGCACCAGCAGCTGTAGTTCCATCAGTACTCAACTGTCTCTTTCTGTCATGGTTCCTTTTTGCAGGATGTGCTTGTGAGGGGTGGCAAGCAGTTGGCTTTGTATGCCCGTGCAGTGGAAGCTGGAGCACCAGTAGCTGTAGTTCTCCCTGCTGCTCCTGCTGCTGGCTTGCAAGTCAAGCTACGAGCTGAGGACATGAGCTGGCAGGAGTTTCTGGGTGGAGCAAGCAGCAGGGAGCAGCAGGGGTTTAAACCTTATATGGCTGATGCCTATGAGGTCACTAATATCTTGTTCTCTTCAGGAACTACGGTGAGTGTGTTTTCAAGGGTGGTCAAGTAAGTTGTGATTGCGTTATATAATGGTCATTTCCTGCTGCTGCTGCTGGTCGGGACAATCGGGGCTACAAATAGCGAGCATAGGGACATGGACCAAGAGGCGTCTTTGGGTGGAGCATGTGGCAGGGAGCAGCAGGGGTTAAATGCTCTACATGGCAGATGCCTATGAAGTCACTGCTGTTTTGGGTTTGGTATTGTTCTGCCTGCTTTGACCGCATGTTTAGGCCTATGTTGTCATCTACATTGGGCTGCCTATATACTACTGTGTGTGTAGCTAATGATTATGTGTTGGTCCTTTTTGCCAATTCTGTGGTGTTTCCTGTTCCGTTGAGTAGGGAATTGGAGTTTGACCCCGGTGTGTTTGTTCGTTTCGACCTAGCTGCCTTGGTGCGGCCACACCTTTCTTTTTTTTGTTTGTTTGTTATATATTGCCATTCCCTAGACTCACATCACCCCAATGCAATGTGCTGTGGAAGCCAGTCATGAATGTGTGCGCTCGCTCCAGAACGTGTCTAAACGACCCCTCGATGCCCTGATGCACAGCAAATGCTGCTCTCTGTTGGCTGTATAGGTCAAACCCAGAGCCATTCCTTGGACTCATATCACTCCAGTGCAATGTGCTGTGGAAGCCAGTCATTTATAGGGGCTCCCATACAATCCTAACCCCGGACCCTCTGATCCTTATGCAAAGCACATCCTGCTGCTTATTGGCTGTGTAGGGTGAAACATGGTGAAAACAATGCCATCCCCTGGACTCACACCACCCCAATGTGATCTCTTTCAGCGATCCTGCGATGTTGATGCAAACTGAATGCTGATTCTGTGTTGGCTTTATAGGGGGAACCCAAAGCCATTCCTTGGACTCACATCACCCCAATGCGATGTGCTGTGGATGGCTGGGCACAGCAGGACATCCACCCAGGTGATAGAGTAGCATGGCCTACCAACTTAGGATGGATGATGGGACCTTGGCTGCTGTATGCTGCACTGCTGAATGGAGCAACTATTGCGCTGTACCAGGTAGGTGGAGATCTGGCTGGTAAGGGGGTTAAATGGGCGGTAAAGAAGCTTAGGGCAGCAGGAGGTATGTGTGCACTATGTTGATATCTGAAGAGCCCTTGGCTGCTGTATCCCGCACTTCTGGATGGAGGGACTATTGCATGGTACCAAGTAGGTGGGGGTGTGGCTGGAGAGGGCAGTCAGGAAACAGGGCGTATCTGTGCACTATGGTGATGCTTGGAGAGCCCTTGGCTGCTGTATGCTGCACCACTAAGTGGAGCAAAAGTTGCAATGTACAAGGTAGGTTGGATGCTGTTGCAACTAGCCGCATATTGATATAGTGCTAGTAGGGCAAGAGGATGTATGTGTTTTGGAAGTACTGCTGGAAAGGCCCGGTGCTGCCCTGCTGTAATGATTGAAAGCATAAAATCGTCAATGGTTGTGCTTTGTAAGCAACTGAAGGGGTCCTGCTCCGTAAGCAAGTGGATGGGTCGACCGTGTTTTTCAAGCTGGAGCTAACCCCCATCCACTCACTCATCAGGCCTCCTGGCTGCTCATGAAAAGTTCTCAGTTGCTAGCTTTGGAAAGAGGCGAGCAGGTGAAGTTAGCCTCTGCTGCAGGCCTTAAGCAAAGGTGACGTAGCTCCTCCTTTCCATGTGAGGTGGCTTGGGTCCTTGAAGGACATGTTGCACCTCACATGGAAGTGGTTACCTCATGTGCTTGTATGTGAAGCCATGGGCAGCTAAGAGCATTGATCAGTGTATTCAATGCTTCCTTGCACACAATCATTGCTGAGGGTCTGTATTCCATTCTGACAAGAGATCCGATGGTATATGTCCTGGTGCAGGCTGACCTAGACTTGCTCGGTGTGTATTCACTGGTGTTTATTCAATCCAATGAAGGACCCGATGGTATATGTCCTGGTGCAGGGCGCCCCTCTAGGTCAGGTTTTCCTTGTTCTTGTTATCAGCATCATTGTTGTTAATAGGCTTGGGTATGCCCTGGTCTAGGGCGCTCCTCTAGGTCAGGATGATATTGTTATTGTTATCAGTACCGGTATCATCATTGTTATTGTTGTCATGCCTGGGATGTTTCCTGGTGCAGGGCGCTCCTCTAGGTCGGGACTTTGGTCAGTTCATTGAGGCTGCCAAGGTGAATATGGTGGGGCTGGTGCCCAGCATTGTAAAGGCTTGGAGGGCCAGCAGCTGCATGGACAACCTGGATTGGAGCAGTGTGCGGCTGTTTAGCAGTACGGGAGAGGCATCTAGTCCGGAGGACTACCATTGGCTAAGCAGCAGGTGGGGAGGGAGGCTGGAGCATTGGGTCTGGGTGGCACAGAGGGTAGGCTGGAGGGTAATAGGCATGTACTGCTTGTGCTCTTGGGCACTGGGCAATACGGGGGAGGCATCTAGTTTGGAGCACTACAACTGGTTAAACAGCAAGTGGGGAGTGACGAGAGAGCTTAGGGTCTGGGTGAAGCAGAGGGTAGGGGGAAGGCTAATAGGCATGTGCCACTTGTGCTCGTGGGGGCTAAGCAGCAGGCTGCGAGGGGCGATGGAGCTTGGGTTTGCGTGGCACAGAGGGTGGGCTGCATGCATGAAGGCATGTGTCCCTTGTGTTCATTTAGACTAAGCAGCACAGGGGAGGCATCGTGCTGGGAGGATTCTCATTGGCTAAGCAGCAGGTGGGCAGGGACGATGGATTATCGGATCTGCGTGGCACAGAGGGTGTTGAGGGCATGCACGTGTCCCTTATGCTCATTTAAACAAAGTTATACGGGGGAGGTATATGATTGGAAAGCTACCATTGGCTAAGCAGCGGGTACCAGGGAGTGGGGGCTCTATGTGGGGCCTGGGTGCAGCAGAGAAAATGCTATATACCGGTAGCTGACTACTAAGATCGCTCTTCAAGTATCCGTTGAGCTGGCATGTATGGTTGCTTCTAGCTTTGAGATCTGTAACACGCAAGCAGCAAGTAGAAAGGGTATTGACATGCGTGATAGATGCACTTGGGCTTGTACTTTATACGGTGACAGGGTTATCCTTGGTGGAGATTAAAGCAAAGGTACAGAAATAGGTGGGGATTAAGGCATTATCACATTTGTAACTCTGTTTTGGTTTCAGAACAGTGGCACGGTATGCCCTGTGATAGGGGTAGGAGGTTCATGTTCTTGCTGTTTGATGGAATGCAATCATGATTAGTTCCACTGCCTGCACTGCTGCTTTTGCTGTGCAAGGTGGCTGCGTCCTCCCTATGGTATGGAACTGTGGGATGACTTCTGTATGCATGGTGCTGCAGATGCTGAACATTGCAATGTCTCTCATTATGACAGTTGTGCTTGGGTGTTGCTGCTTATTGCGTAGCATGTGGAAGTACATGTCCCACACGCCCGTTGTGTCAATGCTGCATGGAACGTTGTGCTTCGTCCACCTTGCTGTTTTCCGGGCGTAGGGCACCTTTGATATGGCATGTTATGAAATGGGATCATACAAGAGCACTGACAAGGTGGTACTTGTTGCTTGTACTTTCTGCGGTACAGGGTTCCTGGGTACCGCCCTGTGATAGAGTACTGCGGCGGTACAGAGATTGGTGGCGGCTTCCTGTCAGGCACTGTATTGCAACCACAAGCAGCGTCAACATTCAGCACACCTACCTTAGGAACTCGGCTGGTGCTGCTGGTGGGGGCTGAGGGGCGGCAGAGCAACCACTTCAGCGCAGAGGCAGTTATAGGGTAAGGTGGGGGATCTTGGCTGATTGGGGCATCCATGTAGGGGCATTTACTGGTGAGCATTTCAATGGAGCAGATACATTATAGCATGAAGCGGTTAGTGGTAGAGGATGTGCATTGGGTTTGCATTGTATAGAGAGTTCTTGCCGGAGTGAGGTACAGGAGGGTTATTGTTTTGTACACGCACCTTGGGGACCTGGCTGGTGCTGCTGGTGGGGGCTGAGGGGTGGCAGAGCAATCACTGCAGTGAAGAGGCACTTATAGGGTTGGGGGAATCTGGGGCAAATGTGGTGCATGATCTGGCGCTCGAGTGAGCGTTGCGATGGAATAATTGCTTTGGATGTGCGTGCATGTGTGTGATTACCATTATGTTAACACGGCCGAGGTGTAGAGCTGGCGGGTTGTCCTGCTGCTGAAGTACTCTCGTCCAAAGCATAGGATAGTAATCATCACCCTTTTCACAAGCTCCCCATGTGCACCCCCGCCGCTCTTGGTTTCACATCTCTTCTTATGCTGGGCGTGTTTCCTTTTTATGCGGGGAACTGACCCCTGCATCAACAAAGGCAAAAGTGCCATGTTGTTTGCCTGAGGCTTTTAAAAGCTGCTTCTAATCACAAACCAAAATACCAAGAACATAGTATTACAAGTTTACACTGCATGTTTCGGGTTGATGCCCTTCATCAGGTGCGATGAAAGTGCACACATGTGTTTCCTTGCTTTTGCAGGGAGCTGACCCTCCTGCCACCTCAATTTGGAGCCTCTCAGCGCTTGCTGAATCGGGACCATACAGCAACCTACTATGTCGATATGCCGCGACATACCATCACGGGCAGGGTGCTGCGCAAGCATGGGGATGAGATGCAACGGTTACCTGGGGGTTACTACTGCGCTTTAGGGCGGTGTGACGATACCATGAACCTCGGTGGCATCAAGGTAGGTAGTTTTGGCTTGTTCTGTCCAAAGGAACCCTTCCTACAACCAAGCTGGAGAACAACTCACGATCTTTTTCGCGTAGATATCTCTCTCTGTCTGGCTTGCTCTATGCCTACTGAGGGTCAGGTTGTTGCTTAAGTTTTAGGTCAAATGTGGCTCTGCGCGCCATTGCATTGAACCTCCGCTTGTGTGCGGGTACTTACTCCACCATTAGTTCTGTTATAGCGTGATTACGAACGTCCTGGCTATGGAATTGGGTTTGTTTTGGGCGTTGGCATAACTGGTGTTGCGTTCCTGATCGATATATCGATCTGCGTTTTGCGATCAATGTATTGATGGGTTGTGTAGGTTGTGTAGACCAGGGCCCCAACCTTGCCTTTTGAACTGTTTTCGCCCCCATGCTTTGCTTTTAACTCGTCTGAGTTCTAGGGCCCAACATGGGGGGCTGCATGAAATGAGTCTGTGGGTCAGGTTTATAATTGCAATTAAGGTTGAGGTCAAGGGGTGGGGTTAAGGGGCCGGGTTTGAGGGGCTAAACCGATTTGGCGTTTGAGGGTCAACATGGATTTAACATTTTACTTTGGAGGTACCTGCTCTAGGTGTGCCCTCTCCCGTGGTGGTCTACACCTGCTGGTGCCAATACTGTGTTGGTGTGGATGTGGGTGTTTAGTTGGTTCCACCTAGCAGCTTTCCTGCAGTTGCCACAAGTGAATGTGCATTGGTTTGTTCAACACTTTTCAGCTTCAAGAATTCTGCCACTGCGGCTGCAGTTGCTGTCTGTGATGGGCATTGCATCCCTGGATATGCACAGTTAGTTGTTATTGCTGCTGGGGCTCATAGGTGAGCTCTGTGGAATTGGAGCGAGTTTCTCTAGAGGAGCTCAACCAATCCCTATTGGAAGTGGCGTTGGGAGTGGCTTTTTGGGTTCTGTCCCTTGTCCTCGTTGCGGGCTACTGCTCATGCTGCTGCTGCTTTTCCGCCTTTTTTGCCTGGCTCGTGCTGTGTCTATTGCTGTTGTTCGAGTTTGTACATTGCAGCGCATATCCCATTTAGGGTCATCTCTTGCTGTTGCCACTCTATCTCTTAGGTGATGCTAGAATGTCTGCTGCCTAGGGGAGTTGGGGGTGCATCGCTCCCTGTTGGAAGTTGCTAGTTGCTGTTATAGGAGTCCATTCCCCTGGCCTCGCTCCTGAGCTGCTGCTATGCTAGTGCTGCTCCTCCCCATATACCCTGTGACAAGAACTAATGTTGCTACTAACGGCTATGCTAGCGCAGTAAACCCCAATTCCTTGGACCCGTTGTTGTTGTCGTTGGTGGCTACTGTGGCTCATAGGTGAGCCCTGTGGAATTGTTAGGTGTTTTGCTGGGGGAGCTGAACCATTACCTATTGGATGCTGCTGCTGTGGGTGTGCATTTCCCTGGTCCTGGGCTAATGCTCATGGCTGCTGCTGCTGCTTTTTTCACTTCCTTGTCTGGCTTGTGCTGTTGCTCTTTGCTGTTGTGTGAGTTTTTGTATCCCAGCACATAACCCACTTAAGGTCGCCTGTTGTTGTTGCCACCCTATCTGTTTACTTAATGCTGAATGTCTGCTGCCTAGGGAAGTTGGGGCTCCAGAACTCCCCTTTAGAAGATGCTGCTGTAGGTGTCCCTTGTCCCACGTGAGCTCCTACTTTGCTGCTGCTCCTTTTCATTTGCCTTGTGACAACTTCTACTATTGCTATTAAAGCCTGTGCTAGCAGCATTAACCCAATTCCTTGAACCCGCTGCGTCTATTAGGTGAGCTCTGTAGAGTTGGAGCGAGTTCTCCTCGAGGAGCTGAACCACTCTCTATTGGAAGTTGCTGCTGTTGGTGTGCCATCCCCTGGTGGGGGACCTGAGCTTCTGCACTTGTTTGTGGTGAGGCACCCATCACCTTCCAGCAGTACCTTGTCCCCTGCTGTTGCTGCTGCTGGTGGTGGTGGTGGGAGCGGGGCAAGCAAGCACCGACCACCTTTTAGCAATAGCAGTAGCAGTGAGTCGTCCCCAGCTGGTGGTGGTGGTGGTGGTGATGGTGCTGTCAGTGGTGGGAGCGGGGCAAGCAAGCCTTATACAGAGGCGGAGCTGAAAGCAGCTTGTCAGGCGGTCATAAGGACGAAGCTAAATCCGCTGTTTAAGGTGGACAGGGTGGTGGTTACGGAGGCACTGCCGAGGACAGCCAGTAATAAGGTGATGCGGAGGGTGCTAAGGGATGTGGCTATGCAACAGCAGCAGCAGGGGAAGGGGCAGGTTACGTCGAAGCTATAGGTGAGCAGGAGAGCACTGCAGACAGTGCGAGGGACCTTTTCTATTAGCTGGCGTAGGCAGCTCTGTAAGCACCACTTTTAGGTCTGCAGCAAACGGGGCAGGGGCTACTTGGATGTAGCGTTGAAGCAAAAGCAGCAGCAGGGGAAGGGGCAGGTTGCATTGAAGCTATAGGTGAGCAGGAGAGGGTGGAAGACAAAGCAAGAGAATGCAGCGCTCATCACAGGGGTGAAATGTTGAGGATGTGGTCACTGTAATGAAGGGTGGTGGTGATGGTGGTCGTTATATGGAGATGCTGCCTAGGACTGCGAGTGAGTAATAGGTAATGAGGGAGGGGGCTACTGAATGTGGCTACAGTAACTTATAACAATGTGATGCGGAGGGTGCTGAAGGACGTGGCTATGCAGCAGCAGCAGCAGCAGCAGGGGAAGGGGCAGGTTGGAGTCATGTGGCGGGTGCTGCACGGCCCAAAAGCTGTGCAGTGATCTATCTCATATATGAAGGGGTCTCTCTTAACATATGAAGGGGCAGGTTATGTCAGAAGCTATAGCTGAGCAGGAGAGCAGTGCAAATAGTGCAGGTGACTTTCTTACCAGCTGGCATAGGCAGCTCTGTAATCACCGCCTCAAGGGTGAGCTGGTGGCAGCCAGTGTGAGCCTTTTGAGTGGATAGCAACTAACTTTGAGTATGCCGTTGGAGCCTAAGTTGGCTCCTTGTGGGTGGCGCTTCCGCCCCCACTGTGGCGCCTCACTTGATAGGGACCTAGTAATCTTTATGAGGTTTGCAACAGAAGGGGCAGGGGCTACTTGGCTGTGGCTATGAAGCAAAAGCAGCAGCAACAGCTGGGGGAAGGTATGTTGGAGGGCAGGTTGCAACTAGGCTGTGAAGCTGAGCAGAAGTGAATTGCTAAGAGAGTCCTCCGGGCTGTGCAGCACCCGAAGCACGACTCCAACCAGTTTGTTACGTTGTGGGGTGAAGGCGAAGTGTCCGTCTTCCTTCTCATTGCAGATAGGGCAAGTCGAAAGGAAGGCAGCACGAGCTGAGTAGGCCTATGGCACTTTTTGCGATGGCATATCATGTAATGTAATGATAACAGCCTGCTCCTGCGCCGTTCCGCAGCAGCACCTTGGTGGAATGGTGGTGGAAGTATGTAAGGTGTTTGGGTACAATTCTGGGTAATGTTATGGTCTGTAAGGCAGATTGCTGTTGGCTACAAAGCAGCCAGGGTACTCAAGAGGTATCATCTACCGTATGTGGTTGGGGTTACAAAGCTGCCAGGGTATCCAGGGTTGGCGATCAGGGGTGGGCTGGTGAGGAGTTTCCGATGAGTCGTTTCGACTTCCCGGACGTTAGAATTGGTTTATTTTTAATATATGAGATAGATTACTGCACAGCTTTCGGGCTTTTTTTGTGGTGGCAGCCAGTTTGAGACTCTTGGACATGGACTTTGAGTATCATGTTGGAGTCTTTGAGTATCATGTTGGAGTCTAAGTTGGCTCCTTGCTGGTGACTGGCGCTGCCCCCACCGGCGCCCCACTTTGATGGGTCCCTATCAGGCAATCACCCCGACGTTAAGTAGGTTTGTTTTATCTGTGTCTGTGGCTGTGTCGTTCTTTTTGAGGCGAACATGTTGAGGCAATATCGCCAGTAGACACGCTTTGTACCGTACTGGTTCCAATGATTGTATTGCTAACAGCACTGATGTCAGGGTACTAGCAGGGAATGTCTCCTTGGACGCTGCTGGTTATGCCAGGAAACTATGGCATGCTTTGGCCTGGACACAAATTTACTGTTATAGATAGCGCCGTTTGCAATCCGGCATGTAGACCACGTTGTCGTATATCAAGGATTGCCGTCAAAGCGAGCTTATAAAGAGCAAGGGTTGGACTGGTAAGGAAGATAATGGTGACGGTTGCAGATGTGGGAGTCCTCCACATTGTGGCTAAGGCAGCCTGTTCACGCCAGTAACATAGTGGTAAGTTTGCACCAGCAATGAAAGAGCTTCTAACGAAGGGGAGGGCTGGATGCAAAGCTCCGATGGGGGGACCTGAGGTTTTAGTGTAACTACCAGGGGTTTAGAGGCGAGTGTGTGTACGGTGAGTGTGCTGGTTACACCAGTGCAGCTTGCGCTGCAACATGAACAGCCTGGTGCAGTCGTGCATGGAGTCCTGCAATCCCATGCAAAGGGCATTTGCAGAATTCAGGACCCACACCTGCACGCAGTATCAACAAGCCGCCAGCTCAGTGCATAGGATCAGGATATACGGCACATTCCCCTCCACCGGCCGGTGACTACTCATTTTAAAGTACATTGTAGAGCAAAGGCAAGTGTAGAGCATGTCCAAATAGGGCAATAGCAAACTTATAGGCACGCTTTGAATTTGAACCCTGCTTTCCTGCCATCCGACGTGCTCTTGGCATCTACGTGGCCGTTAACGTGCCGTTGGTTCAAGGAGGAATTCCACCGTTCTGTAGTGGTATATTGACCTACAACACTTTCATGACCTATTTACTGACTCGATATGTCCTTTCATGCAGAGCTCTTCGGAAAACTTCCCATGGCGCGCAGTTGGACGTTCTTAGCATGCGTATGCCTCTGCTTCTCGGGTCTTGTTACAGCACAGTTTCCAATCCCATCGCCCCTTATTCCGTCAGCACTCACAGCAGCACCACAGATGCAGCTGCAAGAGCCAGCAGGCAGCTCTCTACCACTCACGGGTTTTGCCGGACCCATGGGCGCCAGCGCCCCAGCAGTTGCCACAAGGCCTCAGCTTGGAATGCAGACAGCTGCGCCTGCTAGCGAGCCAACAAGTGATCCTCTTGGTGTGACTGTCCCCGGCCCAAGCTCTTCGTCCAGCTCATTTATGGAATCTAGGGGTGGCTCAGCTCCTACGGCCGCTGCAGGTGTGACCGCCGCAGCAGCTACCGCCACGGCCAGCACCATGACAGCTACCGGAGCAGTCGCGCCGGCCGGTAACTCCAGCGGTCCCGTCGTCACCCACGATAATAGCCCACCATGCATGATGAACCTACCAGAATGTGAGAAGAAGTGCCAGGCTCCCCAGAGCTTCATCTACATGTGTGCGGCTGGTAATGGACCAAATGGCACTCCCCTTATTACCTGCCAGTGTACCGCACCCGCTCAGCCCGCTGGAATGCCTCAGCAAGGTGAGTCAAGGCAAAAGCAGCCAGGGCCTAGAGTAGCGCAGGAGAGCAAAGCGGTGGCTTGAATATGAGTCATGGGCAAAGCAGCTGTGCCACAGAGCATGCGTTTGAATTGCAAAACAGAGTGTTGGGTCCATACGCTGCAGTTATGCATTGTAGATAGTAAGGACACTTTGTCCGTGGAATTTGCACTGTTTTCCACACTCATAGTAGTGGACAAATAGAAGGAGAGAAAAAAGTCATGCAGCTATCTCATTAGTCTTATTCTGTTATGTTGTGTTCATGTCTGGTCCAGCTGTTTCTAGCATCCTTGTCTTGCCCTGGATGTTCTTTGCAACAAAGCTAGCTGTCTACCTTGTCAAGATGAACTCATCATGCCATTGCGCTATCTATAAATATCATTAAATATCTATAAATTATAAAAGTAGCAATTGGGCAATCTCTTCAACAGCTCAGAACCATGTATCATCATCATATCGTTTGTATGTCGTTCTGCATATCATTAGCTGCAAACCCAATCAAACATGGACTATCGTGCTATGCAGTCTGCTTCTTCGCAACCAGTATTGCCGGTCCCAAAAGAACATTTATTCAATATACGCCCAGAGGAAATGTAGTAGGATGATTAAGACCTATCCAGGACTGTTGCGTCTCTCTGCAGCCCATTCATCTTGTTACCAATGGCTCACCACTAACCACCATGTTTTCCTCCTCGTTACAACAGTTGCTAAGGTACAGCTTGTGACATGGCCGGGTGCCAGTGCCTGTAACTCCAAGACTTGGATCAACGACTGCACATCGACCATGACAATCACCGTCCAAGGTTCCGAGGTCTCCATGAAGCCTGGCGTCTCTGCATTCTCAAACGAGAACTGCGCCGAGTTCAAGGGCAAGATCCTCGGTCCTAGGGGCCTCCAAGCGGCAATGGCGCTCCCCGACGGCCAGTACCCGATCGGCTTGACTTCCACCGGCCCCGACGGTTCCGTCCAGATCGATTTCTCGACCCAGGGTACCTCCGACCCCATGTTCTCCCACAAGGATTGGAGTCAATGCATCGTGACTTACAAGATTATCCAGGGGCAGTTCTTGAACCCCCCGGTTGGTAATCAGCGTGCCATGGCAGGAGGGCTCGGGGCAGCTGGAGCACCAGCAACGAACGCAGCAGCTGGGGTGAAAGCAGCAGCAGGGGGCCTGTCAGCAATGGTGGCAGCCGTGCTGGCTGTGCTGGCTGCCCTTGTGTTTTGAGGGTAATCCTTGTAAGCAGCAGCGATAGGATCAGCAGCAGCAGGGGGCCCTACCGCAATGGCCGCAGCTGTTGGCTGTCCTTGTGCTTAGAGGACAACTCTTACAAGCAGCAGCAGCAGGCGGCGGCATTTTCAGCACTTTTGGCGGCTGTGCTGGCTGTCCTTGTGCTAGAAGATCAGCCCAACACACTGACAAACTGGTTGGAGTCATCTGGCTGGTGCTGCACGGCCCGAAAGCTGTGCAGTGATCTATCTCATATACGAGGATCGTCCTTGTAAGTAGCAGCAGCAGCAGAGGCTGGTTAAAGTGGCTGTGCTTGCTCACTGGCTCTCTCTGTGCTTTGAGGGCAAGCAGCAGCAGTAGCAGAGGCTACTTAGCCGTCTGATGAGTCGTTTCGACTTCCGGTCTTGGACCCGGATGTTGAAAATTGATTTTATTAGCAGTAGTGGCAGCTGTGCTTGCTCTCCTTCTGCTTCAAGGGTGACCGTTTCAAGTAGCAGCAGTAGCAGCAGCAGCGGGGAGCCCTTCAGCAGTGGCGACAACTGTGTGTGCTGTGCTTGCTGTGGGGCTCTAGCAAGATCACCTGCACAATGGGTGCCTTGGGAGCGGACAATTTATATTTGGCCCACCTAGATGGTGCCAGCAGCAGCAGCAGGTGCGCGTGTGGCAAAGCTGGCAACCGTGTTTGCTGTGCCAACTGTCCTTGTGCCTTGAGAACAAACCTGTGACCAGCAGCAGCAGCAACAGGGGATGCAGCAGTTAAAAGACGACGTTAGGGGAACGACCTATACCCCAATCAGCCACAGGGGACATTTCTGTTGGATGGTATATGGGTGCTAGATGGGCTAGATGAGCTCATTCTTTTGGTGAAGAAGGGGCCGGACCAGCAACAGGGGATCTTAGGTGCTTCTAGGAAGGTCAGTGGGTGAGTGGGTGAGTGGACGCCGGGGGTTAGCTAGGGTTGAGTCACACCTAAACCCTGTGTTGGAAGGTTACAAGGTGGGCACATGCTGTCTGTGGGAACTAAGGCCAGTGTGCCAGTGTGCTGATGTGGAGACATGAGGGAGAGATGGGGCCTTGGCAAGGGGTTTTATGGGGGTTTGGGCACGCCCCATGTTCCATCATGGCAGAGTTGAGTGTTGTGTGGAATCAAGGAGCTGGGCTGGGTGAAGATGGCGGGGGGGGGGGGGGTTGACCTGTTGGGATTGATTTGCTGGCGATGGGGTATTGTTCTGAATATGCACGGTGGTTTGCTGGACAAGGAGGTGCGCAGGTATCTAGCCAAAAAGATGCGAGTATGATTGCTTGTGAGGCTGAGCACTCTAGCAATGCATATGCAGGATGTTTGTGGCTCGTTCAGAAGGCCTGACAGCTGAAAAGCTCTTTCTGCTGCGTTTAAAGCAGGGATGAAGTGCTCCTGCTAAAGCTTGAATTGCGGTGACCCGCCTCTCTGGCTGTCACTACAGTGACCCAGTGAGTGATATCGGGGTGTCACCAGAGGTGTCACTTGGGTGCCGTAGGAATGCATGTGTGGGAGCAAGAGCAGGAGTTTGCTTAAATGGCTGCATCAACCGCAATGCTCTTGTTGTAAGGACCTCAACCGGTCCTCGATGTAATGTACACGGGTATGGGTGTTTCGGTTTGTTGGTTATGTGCCAATCCCCTGCCATGGTTGCCTGAGAAATCCCGCTTTGAGTGGCGGCATGCAAGCATGGTCAGTTGGCAGGGGGCTAAGCTCAGGGTGTGGCACACTCCAGTTCCTTGGCAATGGGCTGTGGGCAATTCACATGCAAGGAGATATAGAGAGAGCGGGAGGAAGCCATTGATTGGCTGGCAATAGGGGGAAACTGGGGGGCATTGACTGCTGTTCTTCTCCGAGTGGTGCTATTGTGCCAATGCAGGAGGTCGTCGAGCACAACAGTTGTATCGGGGCTTGTGACATATTCCCTCAATATTGAGAGTGATATATGGGAGTTGACAGGATCAGCAAATGCCACATTGAAAAATGTGCTCCGGCTTTTACTATGGGAGGCCTTCTGCTGTTATTCAAGGTTTAGCTGGGTTGTGGGAATTATGTAAAGTAGCACCCTTTTGCTGCTTTACCTGAGACGTGGTGATGATATATTTGGATCATAAGATTTGCTTGGATGTGATTGCATCGTGATCAAAAGCACGGTCTAATCACTATGAGGTTATTTGAGATTTGGACCGCCATGGACAGTTGCCATTTGACTTTTTTACCAGCGGATGTACATGCGTTGCATAAAAGGCATTGTGCTATTGATAGCACTAGTGACTATTTCCTTTTGCTTATCATTGCTAAAGCTATAACAGAGGGGCCCAGTCATGGCGCGGACAGAGTGTCTGAACCGGCTCTCATTTGCCCCCTGTGCGTGGCCTGGCTGTTGCTGTTGTTGTTGATTGACACATTAGAGCTAGCCACTGAAAGGGTTGCAAAACCCTGAGACCTTGTGGTGCCACGTTTTTTAGGTAGTTTCTATTGAGTGGTGTTTTTTTTCAGTTAAATGGGATGTGCATTACATGGCCAGGGTTTGGTCAAACTCAGTAGGGTTTGGTCACTCAGGCACTGCAGCACGAGTGAGAGAGGCTGAGCTGAGTGGCCCCAGGGTTCAATGAAGATGTTCCTGAGCAGATCACCCCTGTGCTGCTCGTAAGTATGGAAGGAAGAAGCTTTCAAGTAGGAATGTGGGTCGGTCTTTGGGTCTGTGTGAGGGCAGTGTATCCATCTTGCACATGTCCCCAGGTATTTGCTTGGTAGGTGCATGCTTGAGGTCTAGTTTGTAAAAGGAAGTTCTATCTAGTGTGTGGTGCCCCACTCCCAGCTGTGGTCTCCTGTGCACATGGTGCTCTATGGTGCCATAGACACATATGAGGTAGACAACAACAACAACAAACATTTAAGGTGTGGCAACCGCAAAGGGCTGCTCCCCTTGCGGTTGCCGCACCTTCAATTTTTGTTTGTTTGTTTTGCTAGGTCGAAACGACCAAACACACCATCGGATGGATCCAAACACAATGGCTTCCAGACCACCAACCAAGCAGTACTGATACCGAAACATGTATCCAGGCAAGACAGAGCCCATGATCAATTACCAATTACCAATTACCAGATGGCCCTGTCAAAGCAGGGCGCCGGTGGGGGCAGCGCCACCCACAAGGAGCCAACTTAGGCTCCAACGGCATACTCCTGTCCTGTCCAAGCTCAAACAATCGGCTGCCACCAGCCCACCCTAAATCCCTTGCTAGCCAATGTATGTCAGGCCAGCCCATTTCGACTTGCCATGCGCTGACCAGTTGACCCAGTCAACAGCAAGCCAAGCAGTTTTATGCCTTGCTCAGGGCTGCTTGGGTTTGTGGTACTGGGGCTGCAAGTCAATTCGTGCTGGGATACAAAAAAACAAACAAAAATTATATAGCTCACGGGTACAGGCAGGCTTCCTTGTATCAATGCCATTCAAGGCTGGGTGCATTAGTGCACTGGTAACGCATGATATTTTGACCCCCATGGTGCACGGGGGTGGCTTGACCACCAGCGCTCACCTTGAATGTTTGTTTGTATCTCTTTCCAACTGGCCCTGAGGTCTGAAGACTTGCCAAAGAGGCATGTTTTTGAGTTTTAGGAAGGTTAGCAGCTTCCCTCTGCCACAGGGAAGTGGACACTCATTTCAGTTGCAGTCAGTTGTGAATGGCATGACAGAACCAGGCGATGTGCACGACTGCCAGGAATGTTTGTTTTGTTTGCTTTTAAGCTGTAGGGGGCAGCAAGAGATTCATGTATATATGCCGGCCAAGCATATGCACATCTCATGTGGCGGCATCGCTCTGCTCACGCTAGCTACCTTTGAGCCTTTTGTCGGTTCCGGATGTTTTTTCTTTCAAATGTAAAGTATAGCTCAAGCAGTGAATCTAACAGTCCGGCCCACGCTACAACCAGATGTTAAGACGGGCCTGGCCGCGCCATCGGACACATCGCCTCAACTGGATGACAACTTCCTTGGCCATGGCCTTCAGCTGCACCTCCACGAGGCGTTCAGCTCATTATAAGAACGGAGCCGCGGACATGTACGCAGTAAGCGCAGACTGGGATGCCCAACAAGTCACAGTCTTCCTCCGCAGATGGGTGAGATGGCACCGAGCAGGCACTCCGTCCGCACCGCTCGTCGTCGGTAAAAGGGAGTCATCATTGGTCCATCCTTATCAACAATTGCATTGGATTAGGTTTGACAGAATGGATACCTGAAAGAGAGCACTGGTCTCTTGCCTTTCCTTGACTTTGTTGAAAACAAACAAACATGTCGCACCCTTAGCTGTAACACGACTTCCAAGGCTCCACCCACGAGGTGAACTGCTGCTAATCCTCCTTCAGTTCCGCTTCTGCTCCAGCTGCTGCCGCCCTGTCACCAGAGCCCCGACGTCTTTGCCAAGATCCAAGCACCAGCTGCTGTTGTACTGCAAGCGCCAGCAGTACAACCCCCTGTGCTGCACATGTCCAAGAATATCCTAAGTTGCTGAGCGCCTGCGTCCCCAGTATAGGTGAGGCCATGCGCACTGCACTGCCCAAGGACATGTCCACAGCTACGATGGTACCCGCCATGCTGCTTGGCACTGCCTGCATGCAGACACATGAAACAAGCACACTAACTAACAAAAGTCAACGCTGTGGCAGGTGGGTAGACGGCAAGTACGATCAGCAGAAGTCTCGTGGTGCCATGGGAACAAACTTCCTGCCACAAGCAGCACAGCAGTGTACATCTTCTTCTTTTTCTTCTTCTCCTTTTTACACTTTAACTCGCATAGGTATGCAGGATAGCTAAGACACAGCATCTCATTATATGTCTATAGCCATTAAATGGGAGCAGCCTCGAGTGCATGGTCAGTGAGGGAACCTATTAATGGGAGCAGCCTCGAGTGCATGGTCAGTGAGGGAACCATAGCCAGCCGAGATGTAAGGCCATACAAGGTAGCTAGGTCGAAAAGGTTTACCCACAGGCATGTCAACGGCTACACCATCCATACAGTAGGCCAACTTCCTGCAGTTAGACACTTGCACATCTCATAACTGTAATCTGGAACAATGTCGTAAGAACAATTCCAAGGGCATGAGCCAGGTACAGGTACAGTCTGCTGCAAAGCACAGGGCAGGAAAAATGCAGCGTTATTCCTGGTCTATAGCAAAAGCAACCAACTAAGATTGACTCTCACCAGCACTCTGGTACGTCTTTCCCTCCGCAAGAAACCTGTCATGTCACTTCCAGGACCTCAACTTTCCTTGTCGCATCACTCTACCCTGCTTTGATTACCTGTACCCAATCTCCGAGCACTCACACTGCCCTGTGTAATTACCCCTGCAATCATCAATAATCAAAGCCCTGTCGTCTCCAACACCTGAGTGCAAGTTAGGCAACAAGGCAGACAGAGGCCACAAAGGGTTTAGGCTTAAACCCTAAACCTAAACCCTAAAACCCTAAACCTTAAACCCAAGTGAAGTAACAAGGCAGACAGAGGCCACAAATCCAGCTGCAATTCACTGCTCTACCTACCTAAAACATTACATTTCGTGGTTTTCCATAGCAAAAAGTGCCATAGGCCCTGCACCTCAAGCTGTCCCAAAAACAACGAGGTGGAACAGAATGCAGGTTACCTTCAACATGCAACCAGAATATTCACATCATCCCTACCTTAGTCAGCTGTGCTGTGTTAAGAGTAGCGACATTAGTCCCCCACACCTCATAGGCCCCTGCATATGTCTAGGGATACATTGTCATGCCTGCAAGCTGAAGACAACCAGTATTCTGTTCTACCTCGCTGTTCTTCGTGAGGGCTTGAGCTGCGGTGCCTATGGCACTTTTGCTATGGCATATCATCAATTGCAGTTAGAAACCCTTACCTTAGTCGACTGTGCTGTATTAACAATATATAGATAGCCCCCGCACACATAATAGGCAGCACCACCACCAGCAGCTCCCATAAGTGGGTGATAAAAGCCAGCCCAAAGAGTTTCAGCGCCCCTGTACTTACCTTAGTCAACTGTGCTGTATTAACAGTAGCAACAATGGTCCCCGCACACATCATCGGCAGCACCACCACCAGCAGCTCCCATAAATGCGTGATGAACGCCAGCCCAAAAAAGCTGAGGGCCATAACGTAGCTGCCCCAGACGATGCAGCCAGACTCGCCAAGCCATCGCTGCACAGGTTTGATCAGCACAGCTTGCGCTGCAGCATCAGAGAAGAGGCACAAACTGTGTTATCCATGGAGTATCTGTGAAACCAGCTCTTCAATCCCAACAGTATAGTAAGGCCCATCAGGACGGATGTTCCAGGAGTTAAAGGGGCGGTGCACCCCTTTCCATGACGTAGCTGCCCCAGATGATGCAGCCAGACTTCCCCCAAGCCATCGCTGCACAGGTTTGATCAGCACAGCTTGCGCTGCAGCATCAGAGAAGAGGCACAACCTGTGTTACCCATCTGAACCCAGCTCTTCAGAATAATCCCAACAGTATAGAAAGATGTTCAAGCAGAGCTAAGTGCCCTCCCATGGCATAGCATCCTCAGATGTTGGAGTGAGACCTTCCCAAGCGATCAATGCAAAGGCAAAAAACGTACAAACCTTGAGCTGCAGCAACAGAACAAGGACAAGCAAGCAGCACCAATACCAAAGGTCACGACACACGCAGAAGATGATGGGACCGTTATTGCCTGTCTCCCCTACTCGCTTAATGGTGCCTGTCAGGCCTCAGAACAATAAGAGGGACCTTGCTGCCTACATCCCCTCTAGGGTCAGTCATTGGGGGGATCAAGCTCATGCTCAGGAATACCAATCAATAGCAACCAATAGCAATCAATAGCAAAAGCAAACAATCAATAGCGATTACATGAACACAATCACGAACCCACACAACCGATGGTGGACACAAGCTGAGGCGGCTGGATGCAACGGGCGTATTAGCAGACACATGCAATGTCCGCCGTCATTACAATTTCAGGACAGTTTGCTGCACCTTACATTCATACGGCATCGTACGGCATCTTCCCCGGTCCTCAACCAGAGCTAATGTAGCAGCAAGTACAGACACACAGGCTGTATGAAGCCATCCTCAGGTCTCGAACATCTAAGATAGAGAGAGAGCTACGCAAGGAGGGGCGTGAGGTGCCCTCCCGCGTAAAATTAAGGGAGGGGCCCATTGGTGTAAGGATTACACTGGGCCAGCCTACCATAGCTCGAACCTCTAACCCTTGCTATCCGTCCAGCGACTGCCGGCGACCACCATAACGACCAAACGTTTGTGTAGTACTGGAGGCGTCAGTATACATGCACCCTGAGTGCATGTAAAACTACCAATTACCAATTACCGAATGGCCCCGTCAAAGCGGGGCGCCGGTGGGGGCAGCGCCACCCACAAGGAGCCAACTTAGGCTCCAAGGGCATACTCAACTTCCTGTCCAAAACTCGCACCATGCCTGCCACCAGCCCACCCTAGATCCGTTGCTAGCCAATGTATGTCAGGCCAGCCCATTTCGACTTGCCATGTGCTGACCAGTTGACCCAGTCAACAACAAGCGAAGCATTTCAATGCCTTGCTCAGGGCTAGTAGTTTCATTGCAGCACTCAAGATCCCTCCCTGCTTAGCCCCCACCACTCACCGAAGACCATGCAAGCTCCCAGGTAAGACAACACCAAACCATTTGCCTTGCTGTCCAGCTTGAACGTGTTCTTCAACATCAGCGTAAAGGTGCTGCTCAATATAGCCAAGCACAGGGCAGAGCACCCCTTGAAAAACAGCAGCTGAGGCACCCCAGGGCAGCTGCATACTTCCCATATGCTTCCAAGAGTGAGCCCTTTTGGCTTTTGCTGGCTGCTGCTGCTACTGTCATGGGTCGTTGCGCCTCCTTTTGGTCTGTCTAGCAGCACAGCACCAGATGAAAAATCCAGGGTTTAGGGTTTAGCAGCAGAGCACCAGATGAGAACAAGTGCATTTAGGGTCTAGCAGCAGAGCCCAGGTGAAAACATGCAGATTACAAAGATCCCTGGAAAGCTGCATACTTCCCAGATGCTTCCAAGAGTGAGCCCTTTTGGCTTTTGCTGGCTGCTGCTGCTGATGTCATGGGGTCTTGTGCCTCCTTTTGGTCTGTCTAGAAGCACAGCACCAGACGAGGGTTTAGGGTTTAGGGTCTAGCAGCACAGCACCAGACGAGGGTTTAGGGTTTAGGGTCTAGCAGCAGAGCACCACATCAAAACAAGCAGGTTTGAGGTTTAGGGTCTAGCAGCAGAGCCCCAGATTAAAACACGCACCTTTAGGGTTTAGGGTCTAGCAGCAGAACCCCAGATGAAAACAAGCACCTTTAGGGTTTAGGGTCTAGCAGCAGAGCCCCAGATGAAAACAAGCAGTAGGTATTGAGTAACACACTCACCTGAGGGCAGGAACATCCATATAGCAAAAGTTCCCAGGGAAGATGCTGCTGCAGCAGCCCAAGCAGACAACATTTGCAACTAGGCCGCCAGAGGTCTGCTGCACTAGTTCAGCAAGGCTCACTTAAACAATACTAGCCGGGATTGCCCTAGAACAAAGGTTCAAATCAATCAAATCAGATTACATTTGATTAATAAACTAATTAAAAACTATTATACTGAATTAAGGTTTATTGTGGCGGTGTGGGAGTCAGGGAAAGCGCCAGTGGAGTGGAAGCGTGCACTGTTGGTGGCACTCTATAAAAGGCAAAGGAGAGCGCAAAGTGAGAGATAGCTATAGGGGGATTAGCTTGCTAAGTATACCGGGGAAAGTGTATGTCTTGGTCATTTTGGCTAAGATCAGTTCTCATATCGATGCACAACTGCTTGATAACCAGTCTGCTTTTAGGAAGGGGAGGGGCCTCACTGATGCTCTGTTCACCATACGCCAGGTCATCTCTAAGTCTGTAGCATTCGATCAGCCTCTGTTCATGGCTTTTGTGGATCTGCGTAAGGCATATGATTCTGTACCACGAGACACGCTATGGCGCATCCTGCGTGTGTACGGGGTACACACAAAGCTGATAGAGTTGCTGATGGACTTGCATACTGGCACACAGGCTGCTGTTAGGATGGGTGGTGTGGTGTCTGAGTGGTTTGATGTGCATGGCGGGGTGCGGCAGGGATGTGTCATTGCTCCCTTGCTGTTCAACATCTACATGGACTTTGTGGTTCGGCAGGCAATGGCTCAGATGCCGGAGGGATGTGGGGTGAAGTTAGCCTATCATGCAGATGGGAGGCTTCAGCGTGATGGGTGTGGTAGTGGCGGTAGTTTGGAGCTGTTGACTGTTCTGCTGTATGCAGATGATATGGTGTTGCTAAGTCCCAGCAGGGAGGAGTTGGTGGTCATGCTGCAGGTGATGGACAAGGTTGCTGCTAGTCTTGGGTTGCGCATAAATGCAAGCAAGACTGAGATCCTGTCCATTGACAAGGATTGGAAGGAGGGGGATGTGCCAGTGCAGCAAGGACCAGAGGTGGTGATCAGTGAGGGTGTGGTGAAGGAGGTGTCACAGTTCAAGTACTTGGGAAGTGTGCTTGTGACTGATGGCAGGTTGGATGTGGAGTTGAATATCAGGAGGGGTAAGGCTGTGGGGAGGTTTAAGCAGTTTGAAAAGATGTGGGGTACCAAGCATCTGTCATTGGCTACGAAGGTGAAGTGTTATAAGGCATATGTGTTGCCAATTCTGCTGTTCGGGAGTGAGTGTCGGTCCCTGACCAAAGTGCAATCGCAAAAGCTTGAGCGGGTGCACTCTAGCTGCCTTAGGAGCATCCTGGGGGTCAGGCTGTCAGATCGGCACACCAATGAGCATATGAGGAAATCTTGTGGGGTAGCCACCTTGTCAGCCTACATCACAGCAAATAGGCTGAGGTGGCTGGGGCATGTGGGGCGCAGGGAGGCGGGGAGGTTGCCGCATATTGCCTTGTTCTCGTCATTACATGGTAAAATGACGAGAAAAGTGGGTAGGCTTCGCAATACCTGGGAGAAATGCGTGTGTGCTGATCTGAAGGTGCTTGGTGAAGATGAGGGGAGTTGGGAGGCTTCATGTCAGATTAAGAGTGCTTGGAGGAAGAGGTTGTGGGATCTTGGGAAAGGCAACGGATAGTGAGGTGTAGAAGGCGCACTAAGCAAGCTATTGAAAAGCATGTGGAGCGCCATGTGGTGCCTTTCAGTGGCTGGGAGGCTGGTGGTTCACCTGTACCCAGGTGGTGGGAGCCACCTCCAGCCCCTACTAGGGTGTTGCTTGATCCTGCTGCCTCCCCACCACCCATGTGTGATGGAAGTGGAGCAGGTTTTGGGTTTTAGTGGTCTTGTTTGTTTCCCCTTGGTGTGCGCGCCGTTGCATCTAGCCTCAGCTTGTGTGTGGCAAATCCACCATCGGTTGTGTGGCTTCGTGATTGTGATCAGGAGCCTTGTGTTTATGGCCTAGGTTTGTTTGGCCATTGGCATAGCTGGTCTTGCGTTTTGATTGATTGATTAAGGTTTTAAAACTAAATTAATATCAATTAAATCTATAAAATTAATCAACCACCTACCTGAGGGCAGGAACATCCATATAGCAACAGTCCCCAGGGAAGATGCTGCTGCAGCAGCCCAAGCAGCAGCTTGTAGGGAGTAGGTGCTGAGCTGGCCCCCTAGAGCAGGTCCTATGGCAAAGCCAATGCCATAGGCAGCCCCTATGTAGCCTAGCTGGGTGGCACGCTCTGCTTCGGTTGTTTGTGCTGTGATGATGGTACGAGTGGCTAGCACAGCATGCTGCATCAGGGTAGTCAACCTGCATAAATTTTGAAGCACATCCGTCATATTGTCATACTTTGAGGCAAACTAGGAGTTCTAATGCACGATCACCGATCCCTTGCTCCATTTTGTCAAATGTAACAAAGGACCAATGCACAGAAAGGAAGAGAAATTGCTGCATCAGGGTAGTCAACCTGCACATTGAATGTAGCACAGCCCGAAGGTTGGGTACGAGTCATCAAAGCAGGGCAAAGTGCAGAGATATAGGTTTGCGGTGGTCGGTTGCAGCTTTCTTTCTTTGCTGCAGCCTGCTTTCTTTGCTGCATCAGGGTAGTCAACCTGCACAAACGTTGAAGCACAGCTGTCTCATACTGTCGTATTGTCATACTTTGCGTCAAATAAAGAGTTTAATGCCCTACTACCAATGCCTTGCTCCCTTTCGCTCCCTTTCCTCAAATGTAACAAAGCACCAATGCAAAGAATCGAAGAGAAACTGCTGCATTAAGGTAGGCAACCTGCATAAACATTAAAGCACACTCAGAGGTTTTACAATGCCATGTTGTCATAACCTGCATCAGTTTAGGATGGGGATTTGGGGGGTAACTGGGTTGGGGTTTGGGATTTTTATTTGGGGGGGGGGGGAGTGAATTTGCTGGGAGGGTTTAACGGGACTAATTTTGTCTGGGATCGTTCCAGTAGCATATTACCAATGATTTGCTTCTTTACGGGCACCTAACCAGGTACCAATGCAGAGAACAAAACAGAAGCTACTACTTCAGCATGAAGCAGCTTGCATAGTCAACCTGCACATGAATTAAAGCACAGCTGCCTTACACTGCCATGCTCTTGCCATAATAGGTGTTCCAATACGCAAAACGTCAGCTACCAGGCACTTCCCTACAGCTGGCCGAACTGTTAGCCGTTTCCTTTACGCACAGACTAGATAGATGTTCCAATTCCCTATCACCAGTGCCTGGTTCCCAGTCCCCTAGCACCAGCGCCTTGTTTCCTTTCATCAAATGTAACGGAGCACCAGTGCAAGGAGGAAAAAAGATACGACTTGTCTGGTACAGCATAAACCAGCTATCTGAATAAGCTGGCTGCATTGTCACATCTTGGATGTCTGCTGCTTCAAGGGATGCTCATTTCTTCATTACTAACAAATACTGTGAAAACGTCTGCCTGCATGATCATTATAGTAGCCGGAGTTTGGGTACAGGTAATCAAAGCAGGGGAGAGTGCGTACGAGCAAAGCAGCCAGAATACATTTCATGATAAGCTATAGCAAAAAGTGCCATTTGCCCCGCACCTCAAGCCGTTGCAATAAAACAACGAGGTGGAGCAAAGCAGCCATATACTCGACATCTTCTGAACTACCAAGCAAAAGCCCCGTAGGCCCGGCAGGTCAAGCTGTTACAACAAACATCAAAGTGGGACAAAACAAGGGTCGCCTTCAATATACAATCAGAAATAATAACGACATATGCCCAGACACACCTCCATGATACCTACTTTCCCTTCAGCAAGTTCCAGGAATCACAGCAAGGCTCACCTGCTAATGTATAGCATGTTCATGCTTTTAGCTGATGCTGTGAGGCTGTAGCAGATTGTTGAGCTGAAGTAGGATGTGAGCAGAAGCACCTTGCCTCCATACTTGTCTACAAGTGGTCCTGAAGCAAGAGCACACGATGGGGCTCAGCATGCATGACAGTTGTTAAGTTCATGAGACTTGAGGGCAGCATGCATGGCATTGCTTTAGTACGCAAGACAAGGCAAGCATGCATTATATTCTTTGCCATATATCTCTGCCGTCTTGTGCAATTTGCCATCAGAGAAGCGGAGATCAGTAGTGCATTTCGAACCAAAGGCTGCAGTAAAACACCCAGCACTTGCAGCATGTGCAACATCTGCCTGCACACTGTTTTGCAAGGTATGCGCCAAAAATCAACATTTGCCCCCCCCCCCCCGTAGTTATGCATGATATAGCTGCTCTGAACTGCTAATGCCGCAGCATTCAGTGCAGCTGCCGCAATGACCTGCCAGCACCTCGGTGATTTCCTAACAGCTTGAGGTGCGGGGCCTATGGCACTCTTGCTCTGGCAAATTCCAAAATCTAGCATGCTAGTACCTCGCTGGTTTTGTAAGAGCTTGAGATGCAGGGCTAAGGCACCCTTGCTATGGCATACCACTAATTGTAGCATGCTGGCACCTGCTGCAGCTACTGCTCCAGGAGAATCCCTATGGGTGGCACTGCTACTAGCCTGCTGGTTACCCCATGCCAGGCCTACTGAAGCTGTATTGATCCCTGCACTTCGAGCAAAAGACAGAGCTTTGCAGCTTCATCCGCGTCTGGTGCTGCATTGAACTTTGCTGTGAGCAAATGGAAGAGCTTTTGATCTTCATCTTGTCTGGCCCAGATTGCTGCTGCTGCTTGTGCTGCGGCTACTGCCATTGCTGTGCTGCACTACAGCCACAACCCCCACCATGTAGAGCCATAGCTAGCCCGGCAGCAGCAGCTCCAACTGCCTGATCTCCATCCGACTGCCAGTGCTGCAGCTTTTCCATACGGCTGCTGCTGCTGCTTGTCTTCCATCAAGCGAATCTCCAGCAACCTGCAAGTTGCAGTAGTCACAGAGAGAGGCTGATGCCTCCTTTTGCTGTTGTTGGGGTGCTGCTGCTGCCTTTTGCTGTTAATGGGGTGCTGCTGCTGGCTGTGCTGTGCTGTAGTATTGGAGCGGGGCTGATGCCTTTCCCTGCTGCTGCTGCCATTTGCCTTTATCAGGGTGCTGGTGCTGGCTGCGCTGACCCTGTTGCTGTATAGAGTGCTTGCATATGCAGGATATCTCACCCCCCCCCCCCCCCGCCCCCCCAGTACATCACATGTGATCTGAGCAGATGGCCCTGACACACTGCATTGCTTACCCACCAGACAAAAGGCCTCCCAGAAACTGCAGGGCACTGAAAGAGCTCTGCAGCCATCCATATGATGTGTCACTTGCTCCAAACTGCTTGGTAAGGTAGGGCAGCAAGGGTGCCTGTGCCATGTAGCATATTGCTGCACATGGGGTAAGCTTGTCAGCTTTTTGAGGTACAGCAAAGAAGGCACCAGGCAGGCGTATTGGTAAAGCACGAACGTGATTGGGGTGGGCGTACCATACAGCAAGACGCTTAGGTGTACTATGTGCAGTGTGGACATCTTCGTGGGCCCCACTGTGTGGGAACTAGAAGGACTAATGGGACGTTGGGACTAGTATCGCAGAGAAGATCACGCAGTCTTCAGGACTTCACACACTGCCTAAATGGGCACACGTAGCCATGAATGAGACATCTGCTGCCTTAGTGCAACAGCTTTAAACTGGTCCTGTCCTCCTTGACAGCTGCAGGAGCAGAGGCCACGCTTGTGCGACAGCACCCTACGAATCGCCGAGGACCTGAATGCCAGTCATAGCAAGCCAATGAGCTGGATCAGCCTGCTCATTAAGCGCACACCAACAGGTATGGCAAGTTGGCCACATGTGATCGAGCTCTGGTCATCTCTGCAGAGGGATGAAAGGTGGCCAACAGCGATACCAATGGAAGTGCACATGAAGGATGAAGGTCACTGAATGAAGCGCGGAGGATGTGAGTGCAGAAGGGAAGTGAAGCAAAAGCATGGGAAGGGGCTCACGAGCTCGATCGAACACATGTGGAGCTTCCCAAGTTGCTCAAGAAGGTCTCGCCCGGTATCCCTGGCCGTGGGAACAGCATGCATGCGCTGAACAAGTACCCGGGGCTTGCTGCGGGACGTTCGGACGTGGGCCCACCAAAACTGTCACCGGGTGCGAATCAACCAAGCACCAGCGGGCTGTCACAGAAGTGTGTTCAATCCTGGCTACTAGCGTCTACAACAGACACAGATGGACTAACTGGAGAGGCGCAGGACTCGGCAAATGAAAACGATGTGATGGACGACGCTGCCTTGACCATGGATGTTGGATCCCTGAGGCTCCAACAGCTTGTGGTCTCGCCACTACTTAGCACAAACTTGCTGGTGACAATTTTGCTGCGTAACAAAGCAAGGCACATGCTTGCCTGTGAATCTTTGGGCTTAACCTGAGGACCGGCCTAAGCCGCACTGGCAGCGCCAGTGGGATGCCTGTCCAGGGCAGGACCGCGCCTGATTGGGAAACCTTAAGGACCACCTGGGATGACCCGGAGGCTCAGGAGTACCTCTCCAGGCCTCTGCAGCTCCCGCTTCCAACATCTGGACCCTTACATGACCTAATTGCCAAGTCCAAGAAGCTTTTGTCGTTGAGGCGTCAGATGCTGCTCCAGATGCCCAAGGCAGTCGCTGAGCAGGCAAAGTCGCGTGGATGCATCGCTCTGCTAGTGAAGCTAATGCACTGGGCACAGCAAAGGCCATGCATGGAGCTCCACGGCCTGGAAACCCACGAAGCCAGCTCGTCAGGCTCGCTATGGTGGCTCGTGGCCAGTGCCTTGGCTGCTATAGTGAGCACTTTGGCGCAGCGTGAATCTCAAGACACGCGATGCCACTGGGACTGCATGCAACAGTTCATGCAAGTGCCAGGTAAGCTGCGTTGCAGAAGCATGCCATGGCCTTGAGGAGGGGGTCCCCAACTCAGGAAGGGGCTGCCAATCTCATGTGTGCAAGTAATCTGCTCAAGATATACGTGATCATACAGGCTACACCCAGGATTTGTAGAGCTTTTGCTGCAGCTGTCATGAATGTTTTGGCACCCTGGCTTTGCTTTGCTACTTGCACTTCAGCAATCAAGACAGCCTTGTGGACATGGCTAACGAAGTGCTGCTACAGCTTAATAATGGCTAATATTTCATGATTACGCTTTTGGAGCTGTCGAAATACCAGTTTACCTACTACACATGGCTCAGGGGAGGTGTGTGGGCAGCAATAGTTGCAAAAGAGGGCACCTAAGAATTTGCGCTGCCTCCAAATGCAACAACCACATCATTTTCTCCTTAGTGCTGGCACTCTTGTATTGGAAGTCTGCAGAAGCATCTGCATCCATATGATGCCCATGTAACCACCCTTGATGCCTCGTCGTACATTAACACCTGGTCCTGCTGACCTCCAGGCTGGATTGACAGCTCAGTGGGCCTGCTACAATGGAGTGTCACGAACCAACCACCAGGGTTCCAAACGATGACATCACCACTCTGGGCCATCCTGTCATGGTACTCTCCTCTGTACGTCCTCTGCCCTTGGCCTCCAGCTGCAGCCCCTCCCCTCCCCTCCCTCCTGTCTGATGCCCTCTCCATGCTGCCTCTGCTGTCTATCAGCGCTGACTACATAGCCATAGCTACAGCAACAGAGACAGCCGTAAGTGGGAGTGGGAGGGGGGCTGACGTTGCCTCAGACGCGAGCAACTTGGCGGTGGTGGCAGCCAGCAGAGGCAAAGTGCTGGGAATGGTCTGTGGCGTGTGCCATTGCTTTGAGGAGGCACCAGCGGCACCAGCGCGAAGTGGTGGAAGCCGTAGTAGCAGCTCCAGCAGAAGCCAGCTCGAGCAGCAGCAGCAGGCAGTTAATAGACTCTTCAAAGACATCATGGCACACCCGGCACTTGCTGCAGGAGCTCTGGATGATCTTGCAGGCTTTTGCAAGTGCCTCTATGATAAGCAGTGCAGCAGTCGCCAGCAGCAGCAGCAGAGCAGTAGCAGAGGGCAGAGAAACAGGAAAAAGGCGATATCAGCGGTGAATGGCAGCTTTGCTGAGCTAGGTGTACCACCAGATCACAATGGCATGGGAGGGCAGCGCCGGCGTCTTCTCACACGCGCGAGTGCTTGTGTTTGGGAGGGGTGTCTTTCCTCGCTTACTTCCAACGCAATCCGGCCAGCAATCCTCCTGGACTTTCTCCTTATGTACAACCTCACAGGAGCTATAAATGTAAGCAAGTTCAACGAGGTAATTCGTTCCGACCTGGTGGGGGAGAGGACGCTGCCCAGCTTCGGTGGAGTGACAGCTGACAGACGACTGCAGCTAGTGCTCCAGGCAGCTGCTTTGCTCGGGGGAGTCGAAGGGGCGGAAGCTCAGCTACTTCAGCTGCTGGAGCTCCTTTCTCAGCTGTGTTGGTCTGCGAGTGATGCGGAGGCCAGGGCGTTTTTGGATAGCAGGGGCCCTCTGCTGGTGAAGGTTTTGGTGCTCACTGCACGGCGGTTTGAAGATGCTGCATCAGAAGGACGAGGGGAGGAGGGCAGTGCGTTGACCCTGCAGGGCTTCAAAGTGGTGGAGAAGATTCTGAATGATTTGGTTGGACAGCGAGGGGACAGGCTGGGTAAATGAGGAGGGGATGGGCAGCGGGGGGACAGGCTGGGTAAATGAGGAGGGGATGGGCAGCGGGGGGACAGGCTGGGTAAATGAGGAGGGGATGGGCAGCGGGGGGACAGGCTGGGTAAATGAGGAGGGGATGGGCAGCGGGGGGACAGGCTGGGTAAGTGAGGAGGGGATGGACAGCGGGGGGACAGGCTGGGTAAGTGAGGAGGGGATGGGCAACGGGGGACCAGGCTGGGTAAATGAGGAGGGGATGGGCAGCGGGGGGACAGGCTGGGTAAATGAGGAGGGGATGGGCAGCGGGGGGACAGGCTGGGTAAGTGAGGAGGGGATGGACAGCGGGGGGACAGGCTGGGTAAGTGAGGAGGGGATGGGCAACGGGGGACCAGGCTGGGTAAGTGAGGAGGGGATGGGCAACGGGGGACCAGGCTGGGTAAGTGAGGAGGGGATGGGCAGCGGGGGGACAGGCTGGGTAAGTGAGGAGGGGATGGGCAGCGGGGGGACAGGCTGGGTAAGTGAGGAGGGGATGGGCAACGGGGGACCAGGCTGGGTAAGTGAGGAGGGGATGGGCAACGGGGGACCAGGCTGGGTAAGTGAGGAGGGGATGGGCAACGGGGGACCAGGCTGGGTAAGTGAGGAGGGGATGGGCAGCGGGGGGACAGGCTGGGTAAGTGAGGAGGGGATGGGCAACGGGGGACCAGGCTGGGTAAGTGAGGAGGGGATGGGCAACGGGGGACCAGGCTGGGTAAGTGAGGAGGGGATGGGCAACGGGGGACCAGGCTGGGTAAGTGAGGAGGGGATGGGCAGCGGGGGGACAGGCTGGGTAAGTGAGGAGGGGATCGGCACTGAGGGGGGGGGGCAGGGGTGGGCACTGAGGGGGGCAGGGGTGGGCACTGAGGGGGGCAGGGGTGGGCACTAAGGGGGGCAGGGGTGGGCACTGAGGGGGGCAGGGGTTGGCAGTGGAGGTTGCGGGGATGGGCAGTGGGGGTTGCGGGGGTGAAAGGCGAGTGGGCAGCGGGTGGGTGGCTCTGAAAGGACGGATGGGGTGGAAGGCCAGGTGAATATGAATGGAGATGAGCGCTAAGCAGTCGCAGTATATGGTGGGAACTACAGCAAACATTCAAGGTATGGCAATCGCAACCGCTGCTAGGTCGAACCGACTAAACAGACCAGGCCGTTGAGGAGTGAGTTTGTAATAGCACTTGGGTTTTATAAGGGAGGCAAGCACTGGGAGAGTAGCTGTGCGGGCTTGGGAGATGGAGAAGGCTGTTTGGCCATGGTGAATCGTGCTATAGAAAAAGCCAGGGAAGTGAACAGCGCAATCTAGTAAGACTGACCAGGCTTCTCGGGATTGGTCCTGCAAAAGTTGCCGGTAGCTCTTCCATTGTATATGGGGCTCTTGTCTTCCAGGCTGGTGTTCATGGTAGATGGTCTTAGGTATTACCTGCAAAGTCTCTTAGTGCATCGTCATTTGAGCTCATTAGTTGGTGCTCGATGTGGGGAGCAATTTGACCTTTGCTGCCTTCATTAGCTGTTTGAACATCTGGAAGTGGCAACCCTCTTGCAGTTGTTATGCCTAAAGGCTAGTTTATTAAGATTTGGGGTACCAATTGCCCTCCACACACCCGCCTTCTGCTCACATTGTGTCGAGTTTGCTGCAGTTGGTAAATGTAAGTCTGAGTGCAATCTACTTTGTATTATATTCTTTTTTGTTTTTTTTCCAGAGTTTTTAATTGTTTAATGTGCGACCCGCAGGTTCCATTCCCCACCTGACGGTGGCGCTTGCCTCCCCGGATCCCTTGGCATACTATGCCCTCCTAGAGGTCCTGTACCGCAAAGGCACCAACCCCCCACTTGCCAAAGCTTGCGAAAACCTCTTCCTAGACCTAGATGGCTTGCTCACTGGCGAAGGGCACCCGCAGCTCTTGCCAAGCTGGCAGCACTACAAAGCATACACCTCAGCATTTGCTAGCTGGGTGAAGCTTTACATGTTGAGCTTGCAGCAAGCGATAGCGATGGAAGCGGCCGGGGCGCCCCGGGACGCGCCACCGAGCGGGTGGGCCATGACCGTCTTTGAGCGGATGGTGCTTTTTGTATTCAAGCAGGTCTTGGGGGGTGGGTTGGGGCAGAGGATGGGTGCCTAGGGGGTGCGACCATGAGCCAGCTGCTGGCGGAGTTTGGGTTGTCGTTGCCGTTTGGAGGACCGGGTGGTGGGGGTGGTGTGACGGAGGCCCGCTCTACCCCTAGTGGAGTGAAGCTGCTGCTGGTGCTGCTGTTGGGCAGGGGGGTTATTGCAACAGCAAGGGAGTTTGTAGGGGTGAAAGCAGGGCTTAATGGTAGTGGAACAGGCGGGGAGCTCAGCCGCAGTGGCAGTGTGGGGAGCACTCAGAGCATAGGAGGTTACATTGATTGTAATTACATCATTGAGAGGCAGTTAGACACGTCTCCAATGCCTCTTATGCTGAAGGTCATTGTGTTGACCTTGATGTATTATGAGGGGCTGTGGGACCTTCGGCATGCTTTGCAGGAGTACAGCAGTCAAGCAGCAGTAGGAGGGGAAGGAAGCGGAGGAGCAGCAGGGGCAGGGGAAGGAAGCGGAGGAGCAGCAGCAGGGGGGGAGGGAGTAGCAGCTGGAGCAGCAGCAGCAGCAGCAGGGCAAGGAAGCTGGGCAGCAGCAGCAGCAGGGGAGGCAGCAGTAGCTGGAGCAGCAAGAGGAGGAGCTGTAGCAGGCACGGAGGTTCTGCTGCTGCGGCTGCTTCAGCTGCCACTGCAAGGGCTGCCAGAAGCAGTAGTACAGCAGTTAGACCGTGTGAAAAGCAAGTGGCCGAGGGAGGTCCTCCGGGAGATGCAGCTACCAGCAGCAGCAGCACAGCAGAAGGAGCTGCTGCAAGACCTGCTGCTGGTGGTAGAGGTACTGCTGGAAGAGGTCCCTTTTCCTGTGGGGTGCAGTAATACTGCCTGTGTGAGTATGAAGGGGATATCGGAGAACACGGCAGCTGGTAAGGCATGTGCAGGGTGCAAGGTGGTGCGGTATTGCAGCAGGGAATGTCAGGTGGTGCATTGGAAAAGTCATAAGCGGCTGTGTAAGCGGCTGCAGGAGGAGCAGGGGAAGGAGGGGGTGCAATAGGAGCTGCCGCAGCAGCAGCAGCAGCAGGCTACGTGAAAAGCAGCAGCACGTGCAGCAGAGAGATTGGAAGCAGCAGGGCAGGCAGAACCAAGGGCACCTTACAAGGAAGCGATGGGATGAGGGGAGGAAGGAGCTGCAGGGGTGAAAGGCAAGATGAGGAGCAGCTGCAGGCAAAGTGAAAGAGGTGGGGTATGAAGCACTGCACACCCTAAAGGAGGGTTGAAGGCAGGGTGCAAGGTAGTGCTTTATTGCACGGCAATTGGAATTATTAGATATTGCATTGGGAGTCTTAAGGGGCAGTACATGTTGAGGGTTTAGGTTTAGGGTTCTAAACCCTCTACCCTCACTCTATCAAGGGGCTGTGAGTGGCAGGAGATCATTGGCTGAATGGCGTGAAAATGATAGGGTATGGCACAATTACACATGTTGCGATCAGTGGTGGATCTCGTGGGCCTCGAAGTAGGCCTGCAAGCCAGTGCTGGGAGGGGTTATAGTCCCCCAACTTGTAATGGATTGTAGGCATCACTCAGGGAACTTATTGAGCTGACGAGTGATTTCAACAGCATGCATGGGCACCACTTTATTTTACCATGCATTAGTACAACTTCTTTATTCAAAATCCATGTTGAGTATGTCAACCTCTTCATTCAACATCCATTTTGAGTATGTCAATCAGGAGCTGCTGGCAGCCCCTTGGTAATCAACTAGGTGCTGCTGAAAGGAAGCCAAGGGTGTGTAACGTTGGGTGTGTGAACCTGATGGGTCTGGTGGTCTAATTGTTTGAAAGAGAACACAGACTGCACAGTGGTTGTGTATATGTTATGAAACAGGACACTGCAGCATGGTGATGTGTATGTGTATATGTTGGGAAGAGGCCACTGCACAGCCCTCTGGACCGTGCAGCACCACCGCATGCCTCCAATCATTCGATTTTGTGTGTTGGGGTTGAAAAGACGGATCACGAACCAGTTTGGGGTGTATATGACTCTGGCTAAGGCTTGGTAGAGATGGTCGCTGAGTGACCACGAGTGCTTTATTTGCTGGTTAAAAGGCATTGCATGTCGCTGAATAGACGTATGACGGAGGAAAGCTCGCGCAAGTTGTCTGGCAAGCTTTTTGGGCTGACGGTCGCCTGCAATCTGCAGTGGGCCACACTCGGGTGCGAGTGCAGTGACGAACTTTGCCTTGGTTGAGCTTAGAGAGCTTAGTTTGGACATTCGCTTGATGCGACGGTTACCTAGCAGGCTGGTCCCTGCGCTCAATTCTATTGCCAATAAACTTCCTCTTGTAAATCTACGGAGGTCATCATGTACCAAGTTTTGAGAGCGGTTGTCTGAGATGCACCGCATAGACAAACACACGTGCTACATTGGGGTGAAGACAGAAAAGCAGAAGTATTCACTGAAATGGACATAATCGAAAGCGCAGGTAGGCCCTTGCGCCCCATGCTGGGAGAAGTTTGGCCCCCGATGGCAGTTGTGTGCCCACTCTCGGAATTGCAGCCTTCACCACCACAACTGTTCTGGCTGAGTCACAATGAAGCACAGTAATTGTTTACCATTCCCCTGATGTGGTAGAGGTTCCTGAACGCTGCTGGACGGTACAAGTAGGGGAGGCCGGCACCTGCTGAAGGAGACCATACAACTGACAAACGGCTAACATTCAATCCTTGCATGTATACTCAGGTACTGACACCGTATTCCTTCACGGGACCTTGGACGTGACGATCATCAAAGCAGAACACCTTCCCATCACAACCTGGACCAAAGCAACCAGCATTATCAAGAAGTATGTATGCTGTAACATGTTGCCTGAGCTGGTGGGGAGCTGCGACCCCTACTGCTGCATGGATGTGGGCGTGGCCCGGAGGCTGCGAACGACCTTCCTGAAGAACAACACTCATCCTGTTTGGAATGAGCACTTTGAGGTGTATGTAGCAGATGAAGCGAAGGACATCCTGTTCTCAGTCAAGGTGCGTGTTGCTGGGGTATTATTGCATTTCATGATATGCCATAGCAGTAAGTGCCATAGGCCCTGCACCTCAAGCTGTCACAAAGAACAGCGAGGTCGAACAGAATACGGGTAAGTTTCTTGCTGGGGTACTTCGCTTCCCATGCTGCGCGGGCATGGGGGCTTGGGATGATACAAAGTGGCTGCTTAGCGCTATCACTGGCAGGGGGATGGTTGAGCAGAGGACACATGGCTGGAGGACCGAAGTTGCAGAAGCTGCAGGCGGACTACTGGAGGACTTCAGCTTATTGAAGGGGGCTGCTCAATGTTCCTAATTGCTGGAGATTCCTGAAGTGGCCGATCTGCAGGGCTCAGCAAGCAGTATGTGCTTAATGCTGACTTAGCAGGGAGATACTGAAGGCACCAGCTGCATGTCTCGGAAGTCCGAGTTGCAGAAGATAACAGCAGTAGCAAGCAGGCAACGAACAGCTAGAGGCATGCAGACACCATTGGCAAGCAGTTTGAGCTGCCGTAGGGAGTTGTAAAAGAGAACATTGAGCGCAGTCAGAAAGCAAGGAGATCAACAGCTGCAGGCATGCAGAAATACTGGCAAACAGGACAGTAGCAGACTCAAACATTAGGAAAACGGACGTTGGCAAGCATCAGAAGAGACACAAGCAGACAGTTGGCCCATGCAGATATGAGACTGGCAAGCAGGAAGTTGGCTGATGCAAGCAGCTGCGTGGCAAGCAGCAGCTGCAGCAGTACCAGTAGCGTATGTCACTGAAGCTTGGCTAGCAGCAGCTGCAGCAGTACCAGTAGCGTATGTCACTGAAGCTTGGCAAGCAGCAGCTGCAGCAGTACCAGTAGCGTATGTCACTGAAGCTTGGCTAGCAGGGCTCTCACAGGTTCAGCAGGTGGGCATGCACATGCACAGGATGTTGGCAGATGCCAGAGAAGAAAGAAGCATGCTCAAAGTTAGAAATGAAGCTGGAAGCCATTGCAGGCACAACGTTAGCAAAGGCAAGGAAGAGCTGTGCATAGGGGTGAGGGGGCTGCTGCGAGCAGGAAGTTGGCTGATTCAAGCAGTTGCGGGGTAAGCAACAGCTGCAGCAGTGCCAGTAGTGCATGCCACTGAAGCTTGGCTAGCAGGGCTCTCACAGGTTCAGCAAAGGTTTGAGGGGAAGGGCATTGGCAGGGATAGTACTTATTCTTCTTCTTACACTTGATGAATGTGCAATGGTGTGGCATAGTAGCTAATTGATCTAGAAGGAGGCGTGCTGGGAGGATGAATGCAGCCGCAAATTACAAAAGCCGGGCTTTGCAATATGCAAGCAGGCTGGGCACAGCCAGGTGCCCGTGGCAGCAGCAACACTAGCAGCAAGAGTATTGGCAAAAAGATGGTCAAACATGTAAGCGGAGGTGGCCGAGAGCAGATGCTAATAGCTGCAAGGGATTTGATGGACACAAGCAAGCCTTGCATAGGAAAGGTTTTTTGGCAGATGCTAGTGTCTAGCTTAGGGTCTAGCAATAATGTCTTAGCAAAGCAGGTTGTTGGTGAGCAAGCAGTCACAGTGATGGTAGCAGCTAACGGAGGAGGGCCTGAATTTTCCGGATCTGTTACTTTGCAGGGCCAAGCGCCAAATCAGACTGATACTCGTTTTTTCTTGTTGTAGAGCAGATAGGGTCTCTCCAGGTAGCGATGCACTTTGTTCTTTACGAGTTAAGCAAAGGTCAGGACCGGAACCGTGTTCCTCAGTTTGATTGGAACAGTATCGTTCCTAGTGAGTCTCTATGGGCGGCATTGCTACTGGCCTGCTCATGACCCCATGCCATGCCTGTTTCTGCTGCATTGGACCCTCTACTCTAGGCACATGAAAGAGCTGTGCAGTTTGGTAACCATTTACAGGCTCAGGCAGTTCTTATGTTATATAATATACAAGCCTTCCACCTGAACCCCGCTTCCTGTTTGACATGCTATAGGACTCAGACATTGTGGGTGCTGAGCAGCTCGGAGGCCACCTTGTAGTAGTGAATATCTATCCTTGAGGCTGCGAACTTGTCACACACGGCTTACATCGTCCAGACCTCAAGGCCATGGTGCAGGAAACACGGGGGTCCCGTCCAATGGTGTCTTCTGTGTTTGTGCTGTAGGATGCAGACATTGTGGGTGCTGAGCAGCTGGGCTCTGCAAGCATTCCCGCCAAGCTGCTGCTGGATGGCAAGCACAGGACTTTAACATTGAAGCTGGTGGATCAAGTGGGGGGTCCAGTGGGCGAGAGGCATAAGACGTCAGGGCACTTTGAGCAAGCAACGCTGCAGCTGGCTATCAAGTACAACACAGTGGACCAAGTGGTGAGTGGAGAGGCAAAGCTCGCTGACTGGGGTGCTTTTAAGTGTAGAAATGGGGAGAACAGTGTTTGAAGCATATGCTGCATGAACCTGATCCTTGCAAGTAAACTGGGGGCTCTAGTGGGCAAGAGGCGTACGACGTCAGGGCACTTTGAGCAAGCAAACGCTGCAGCTGGCCATCAAGTACAACACAATGGACCAAGTGGTGGGTTGAGCGACCTCAGGGGGGGTTATGTAGGAGAGGGGAGGCAGTTGCCTGTGGTAAACCATTTATGAAAGAATGGAGGAAGAGATGAGTGGAACTGGAGCCAGATATGAGGGGGGGGGATCTAGGGAATGAGGGGGGGGGGATCTAGGGAATGAGGGGGGGGGGATCTAGGGAATGAGGGGGGGGGATCTAGGGAACGAGGGGGGGGGATCTAGGGAATGAGGGGGGGGGGGATCTAGGGAATGAGGGGGGGGGGATCTAGGGAATGAGGGGGGGGGGATCTAGGGAATGAGGGGGGGGGATCTAGGGAATGAGGGGGGGGGATCTAGGGAATGAGGGGGGGGGGGATCTAGGGAATGAGGGGGGGGGATCTAGGGAATGAAAACCCTTTCTGGCCGGGGTGCGTGTGAGTGTGAAGATGGGAAGAGCAGCTTGATTAGCCTAGGCTGCATCAAGGGTTAGCCTTGCAATCTGCAGTGGGAGCTCTAGTGGGCAAGAGGCATACAACCCCCGGGCAGGTTGAGCAAGCAACGCTGCAGCTGATCATTAAGTACAACACAATGGAGCAAGTGGCGGGTGGAGGGACCTGGAAGGAAGGTCTCCTACATTGCAGGGGTAGTCTTGGAGGATGGGGGGAAGCAGTAGTAAACTCGTATACTTTTGCATACTTTTGCATACTTTCTACAATTCAGTACAAATGACGCGATAAGGATTCCAACCTGACTCTGTCCTGTGACAGCCAGGGATGCTAATCAACTGCGCCAATGTGCAAAGCTTAGCGCCACACCCAGCTAAGAACATCAAGCAGTTGCCTGTAGTAAACCGTTTATGTTACAGGTGAACAAGATGTGAGTGGAAAGCATACACAAGAGAGTGGAACAAGATATAGGTAGAAACCATGAACATCGCTTGGAGCAAGATACGAGTGGAAACCATTTACATTACAAAGGAGCGAGATATATATTGAACCCAACAATGAATGTACGTTGGCACCCATCCTTTATCTGTGCAGCTGTCTGGAGTGCAGCGGTATGGAGAGGTGCCCCGCACCTACTTCCCCATGCGTACTGGCTGCCTGGTCCGCCTATACCATGATGCCCACCAGGACTCAGCGGGGCCAGTACAAGACGTCCGTCTCAGCAACGGAGAGCTTTATGAGGACCGGAGTTGCTGGGACGATGTGTTTGAGGCCATCAGGGATGCACAGCGGTTAATCTGGATTACAGGGTGGAGTGTGTGGGTGGATACTGTGCTCAAGAGGCACGGGAACTGGTCTAGGCCGCTTGGGGAGTTGCTGAAAATGAAGGCGGAGGCAGGTGTCAAGGTGAGCCAGGGAGGAGGCTGACGTTCAGGAAAATAGGCAACATTGGTAATAGGTTTGATATTGGGCCTTGTTGCTGACGCATTGCAATTTATGCGGTGCTAGGGACATGTTTTAGGTTGCTTGGGAGTTGCTGTAGATGTTAGGCGAGAGCAGGGGTCAAGGGGAGGCAGGAAAGAGGAGTACCCTTGGGCAAGTAGGCATGTTAACTAAAGACTGAAAACCTGACTTGGGGTCATTATGTAACTGCTGGATTTTATGCGGTGCATGCAGTGCTAAAGAGACATGGAGAAGACTTGATTCCATGTTTCTGAAACCATTGTCTGGGAGCTGGCCTAATAAGTATGATGTATGACAGAAGTTGTGCCTTGTTGTGCTTGGGTGCATGCCGGTCTCGTTTACGTGTTTAAGAGGGCGTTGGGATTCTGGAGTGGGTTAGTTACACCGACACCTGCACCTATGTTGCGTACAACCTTTGCAGCGAATTTGCAGTGCTAGAGAGACAGGGAGACTGGTTTAAGCCGAAGGCCCGGAGAGGGGTCAAGGTGGTTGGTGTCTGACATGCAGCGGATTCCATGGCATCCATGGCCATGGCTTTCTATGCCATCTGCATACATGGTTCAACTGCATCTGGTTTTCCCACATATGACTAGAGCAAGAGGCATACAGTTGCCAGCAACACAACATGGCCAATGACATTCCACACTATGACTTTTAGATTGAGTGTTTATCTCAGTAATGCTGTATGTAGGTGCTGCGTTAAGGCCTATAGCTGTGACTATAAAATTCAGCTTTTTGTATCCATCGTCTCTATTGTAGGTGCTGCTGTTGGTGTGGGATGACAAGTCCAACAACTCAGGATTGCATCCTGGACTGATGGCCACCCATGACAATGAGACGTATGAGTACTTCAGGGAGTCTGATGTGGTGTGTTTACTGTGCCCTAGGGACGGAGGTACAGAGGACACGCTGCTGCAGGTGAGCTGAAGGTAAACCCGGTGGACGAGATAATATAGTATTGACTGCCCTGTTGTCTGCCTAGGGGTGATGTAATTGTTACGCACGCACGAAGCTTCAACGCATGTATATTTACACGCAAACAACCAGCCACACTACCCCTAGGCAGACAACAGGGCAGTCAAAACTACATCAGCTGCTGCAGGTGAGTTGAAGGTAAACCCTAGTGGAGGAGATATGACTAAGCATTGTTGACGTTGCCATGGGCAGAACATGCATCTTCAAGATTGTGCTAGCCGGGTGGGCGCTTGCCATGCTGGCCCTTTTGTATGCTGGGTATTTGTACATGCCGTAACACTTCAAAAGGGAAATGTGTGCGTTGGGTCAGTGGGTGGATGCGAGTGAGAGAGTGGCGGACACAAGGTCGCAGTGTTGCTTAGGCAGGGGTGTGGGGTGGCTGGAGTATGTTACAAGATTATGCCGTGTCCTGTGCAACCAGCAGAGGCAACCACACTCAGTCGCAAGTACGCAGAACTTGCATGACGTGAGAGCATGTTGGGGGATCCCAGTAGCCAAGCGCTGAAGGTACCCAGCACATACGCAGGAACATCTTTTTTCTCCTGAGATTTTATATATGGCAATCATGCATTTGAGGCTACAAATCCTTGCAAAGGCTTCTGAACTCTCTCGTCGCCGTTGCTGCCGCCTTTAGCGGCCCAATCACTTTGTGCGAAGCGCTGTGCATTGATAGCCCCTTTCGTTCCCATATGCTTGCACAGAAAACGACCCGTGGAAACATGTTCTCCCACCACCAGAAGACGATTGTGTTGGATGGGCCGCCTAAGGTGCCCGGAGCAGAGGGTCCCTTGGGGCTTAGGCAGATTGTGAGCTTTGTTGGGGGCTTGGACTTGTGTGATGGAAGATATGACACAGGGGAGCATTCCCTGTACAGGACCACACGTCAGGGGGGCGCACATTATGAGGACTTCCACCAGGCATGTGTAGATGGTGAGTGGGGGTGCTAAGGAGTTCTCAATGTTGTGGTGGAAGGACGTCTTAACTGCCATCAGGTGCTTTGGCCTGTTGGACATAAAGCCGATGCACTATATGTGATAGAGGGGAAAGCCAGCTACGGTGCGTGCCTGTGCTTGTGTGATGGAAGATATTAGGGCAGCATTCCCTCTACAGGACGACTCGTCAGGGCGGTGCACATTATGAGAACTTCTACCAGGCATGTATAGATGGTGAGTGGGGTTGCTCAGGGCAGTTTTGTGGTGGCTGAGCCTCTCAAACGCCCGCGGGGCTCTTGGCCCATGACATATAGCCAATGGATGATATGTGGATGTAGGAGAAAGACAGCTATATTGGGGGCTTGGACTTGTGTGATGGAAGATATGACACGGGGGAGCACTGTCTCTACAGGACCGATACGTCAGGGCGGCGCACATCATGAGGATTTCCACCAGGCATGTATAGATGATGAGTGGGGTGCTAAGGAGTTGTGTTGTGGCGAGAGGACCTCTTAGCTGTTGCTGTTCTTCTTTCCGGCGGCAGGGTTGAAGTCAAGCAAGCTCCCCAGTGGACAATCATGCTTGGGTACGCTGTGCAGCTACTTTATCATGTTTTATCACTTTTCATCTATTTTATACCAAATATTGCTAAAAATCTGTTGATCAAGTCAGTGGCATGCCACTACTGCAATAAAGCACCAACAGCCTCCTCATGTGCCCTCTTCGTCCCCTCAACAGGGTTGACTTCAACCATGCAGTCGAGAGTCCCCCGCGAGCCTTGCAGCATCCGTGCCATCTATGCTAGGGTGCACGGTGTGCTACCCTCTTATCTCAATCTTTATGTTTTGCCTCAGCACAATGTCATATTTTCCGAGATGACCCTTTAAAGTTTAAACTAGTCCTTCTGTGTGCCCTCCTTTTGTGCAACACTGTTGACCTCAAGCAAGCAGTCCTAGGTTTCCCGAGAGCCTTGGCATCACATCCATGCTTTTTGAACTCAGTCTTTGTAGCTGGCCTCAGCACAAAGTCTTGCTAGTTCAGACAAGCCTCTTGATAAGTCTTCTCGTGTGCCCTCCTTCTGTGCTGCAACAGTGCTGACCTCAAGCAAGCAGTCCAAGGTTTCCCGAGAGCCTTGGCATCACATCCATGCTTTTTGAACTCAGTCTTTGTAGTTGGCCTCAGCACAAAGTCTTGCTAGTTCAGACAAGCCGCTTGATTAGTCTTCTCATGTGCCCTCCTTCTGTGCTGCAACAGTGTTGACCTCAAGCAAGCAGTCCAAGGTTTCCCGAGAGCATTGGCATGACATCCATGCCTGGGTGGATGGTGCGCTACCCTCTTATCTCAGTCTATATACATGGCCTCAGAACAATGTTATGTTTCTCGCACAACCCTTTTTATCAGTCTTTCTGTGTGCCCTCCTTTTCTGCAACAGGGTTCACCTCAAGCAAGCAGTCCAAGATTTTCCGAGAGCCTTGGCATGACGTCCATGCTTGGGTGGACCGTGCACTACCCTTTAAGCTCAGTCTTTGTAGTTGGCCTCATCACAAAGCTTGGTCTTTCAGACACCCCATAAAAAATAAGTCTTCTCATGTGCCCTCCTCCTTGTCCTTAACAGGGTTCACCTCTAGCAAGCAGTCGAGAGTCCCTCGAGAGCCTTGGCATGACATCCATGCTCGGGTGGAAGGTGCAGCTGCCTATGACCTGGGCCTTAACTACCTACAGCGCTGGGCTAGGCATCGGAAACTGAAGCACTATGTGCGTGCCATAGAAACCCACCAAGGGCTGCTGTTTCCACAAACATGGAGAGACTACACGGTAAGATACTGACGTAATAGCGTCTCTGCATTTGCAAGCAGTTAGCCGAGGGTCTATGGAGAGGCAGTATCAGTGCACATGCTAAGTTATGTTTCAAAGAAGTAGTTTTGGGGTAGGGGTAAACAGTGTTGCTGCTGTACTGCATCCTGGTCCTGTTGCAAGAGATGTAATAAATCAAAGAAGCACAGCATGTCCATGCAGTGCTCAGACCCCAGGTAGCAGCACCACCTCAACGTCTGGTTCAGTTCACCTTGACCTATGTGGCATGACAGGTCTGGCACTGCATTTCAACCCTGACGGTAGCATCAGGTACCTGCTAAGGCATCGTAATTGCGTTTTCGCTCCTTGGCATTATGTTTTCCCTTTTCTTCTTATATCCTTTTCTCCTTGCACTTCCTCCTTTTCCCCCTTGGATCCCTGTGGACCACCCTTGCTGGTGTGGGGATACCACCCCCGCGCAAACGCGGCTCGCCGTCCCTCTTTCCTTTTGGCACCATCCAAATTTCCACCCCCTGCATTGCCTTACTTGCCACTTGGATCAGCTGCGGCACGTTATCACCATGCTTTTGCTTTTGGTGGAAAGGCCCCTAGGCCATTAAGGATGGGATTTCTGTTAGACTCTGTTCATTCAAGCAACTGATTTACCGCTAGGCAAACGACAAGGCACTTTTATCGTCTACAGCTGGGAAATCTAATCTGGCGTGCCTACATGGTCTCCCAGGAGAGGGGCCGCATCTTGGCCGCTCAGGGCAAGCACTTGATAAAGGAGGATGAGAATGAAGACTTTGCCAAGCAAGTAGAGGACTTGAAGAGGATAGAGACAATGATCAATGTGACAGAGAGGACCGATCACCTTAGCTGGAACGTGCAGGTCTTCAGGTCCATAGACTCAGGTGAGGGGCTAAAAGTAACTAAAAGCTAGTGAAACGATGTTCCATGGAAGCTTAAATTTAATGTACACTTTAATGTACGCTTTGATGTACACTTTCATGTACACATTAATGTACACTTTTTAGTTTTTTGCCAGATAGCAAAACTTGCGAGTGTTCTGGTGCCTTCTAGGATAGTAAGCTCTATCAGATAGGTGGAATGTGTAGTGTTAAGGCCTTAGAAACGTGTCGCTGATCCCTCCTCCATTCATTTCATAGACGTAGGTGAGGCCGCTCATACAGCGAAAATTAAGCAGCATTTTGTCTTATTGTGGAGACTTGCGATACTTTTGTGTGTTTTGGGGTGTTCTTGGATAGGGATCTATGTAAACTAGGTGGAATGCGCAGGTTTAAGGTGCTACAAACGTGTTATTTCACCTCCTGTAGTTAAGTGTCTTGCTCCCTATGTCCCGCTGTTGACATTCCTCTGTTTTCAAGCTGAGGCCTCAAGGCGTCATCACAGGTGGGAAATGACAAAAACGGCACCTCAACATACCGCTAGTATCATGTGCCCTGGCAAATGGATGTCGCTGGCACGGGGTAAAGCTGCGGCGTTGGTGATGCTGACAAATATGTATTGCCCTCCTTGTCCAGCTTTGTAGCGGTCACACCGCTCTATGTCTTGTTCTCTGCGCTCCACATACTTACAATATGGTTTAACTGATGCCGCGACCGCTGCACCGGCTGAAAGTTGTGCAAGTGACCCAGCTCATCTTTGCATTGCCCTCCTTGTCCTGCTTGCTGCAGACTCTGCTAAAGGGTTTCCTAAGATGTCTTATGCGTATGCAGCTGGCCTACAAGTAGGCAAAGGGAAGGTGAGGAAGTCACTGGTTCTCACTAGGTCGAGGCCAGCCCTGCAAGAGGTTCATATGCACAACAAAATTCTGCATGCAAGGTCTCTTGGTTTTCTGTAAACGTGGGTGACCGTGGGTGCGACGAGCGAACACTTGCTTATCACTGGCAGGTTGAATATGCATTCTCCATTGCAAGGGCTGAAAAGGCAGGAAGAACAGAAGTCTGGAAAAATTGTTACAGGGTAAGGTGCAAATGATACACGCAGTCCCCCCTGACTGGGGCAGTGTGTGATACATCATGCTTGAGAAAGAGAGTATATGCCCAATTGCAATTGCGATTCTCCCAGACTATTAGCATGTGTGGCGCACCCTCCTCTCTTTCATTACGTAGTTACCAATCGCGTTTGAAACTGGCTGTTCCCCATCTATCTTGAAATGTAAAACACCCCATCGGGCCCGCTGTCCCCAAGGACTGCAAAGCCTGCTTGTTGATCCTGAAGTTGGATTGATGTCTGCTGCTGGTTTTTTTGCTGCAGTCCATTGACCCCAGCATACAGCGGGCATATGTGCACAACATCCGTCGTGCAGAGCACTTCATCTACATAGAGAACCAATATTTCCTGGGCTCCTGCCATTTGTGGGACAGGTGGGTCCTTGAAATGGCGTTGCAAGTCAGTGGTCTTTACTTGTGGTGGGCTGTCTGTGGCAGGAGTAACCGTGATTGAGCGTGCAGGCAATACCCATTTGCACGGTACACAAACTGGAAATGTTTATATACCCATGTGAAGAGGATTTCGTTCAAACAGTAAGATTTAAGCCACACTTCTAGCTAGCAGCCCTTTTCCTGTTGCCACGGATTGACCTAGCAGCCCCCTGTTGCCGCATCTAATGTGTTGTTTTTTGTTTGTACTGTCGTCAAGTACTAAAGCAACCACCCTTGCATCTGCTTCTACTCTTGCAGTGATCAGGATAGCGGAATTACCCATCTGGTGCCAGCAGAGATTGCGCTGAAGATTTGCAGCAAGATTAAGGTGAGCAAGGTGTTATGACCAGCATATGGCTGTGGTTCTAGGTGTGTGATGTGGTTCTAGGTGCGTGATGTGGTTCTAGGTGTGTGATGTGGTTCTAGGTGCGTGATGTGGTTCTAGGTGTGTGATGTGGTTCTAGGTGTGTGATGTGGTTCTAGGTGTGTGGTGTGGTTCTAGGTGTGTGATCTGGTTCTAGGTGTGTGATCTGGTTCTAGGTGTGTGATGTGGTTCTAGGTGTGTGATGTGGTTCTAGGTGTGTGATGTGGTTCTAGGTGTGTGGTGTGGTTCTAGGTGTGTGATGTGGTTCTAGGTGTGTGATGTGGTTCTAGGTGTGTGATGTGGTTCTAGGTGTGTGATGTGGTTCTAGGTGTGTGATGTGGTTCTAGGTGTGTGATGTGGTTCTAGGTGTGTGATCTGGTTCTAGGTGTGTGATGTGGTTCTAGGTGTGTGATGTGCAGCAAGGTTGGGTTGAAAAGTACGAGTAAATGCAAGAGCTAACCCATACCACGGAAGGCGTTAGCAAGACCGAATTGTCGTACCTAAATGCCGCCTCCGAAAGCTGCCAGCTGGCGAAGCCTCCGACCCCATGTTGAGTTGAGCTGGGTAGTTGCTTGGATGGTTGTGTGCCCTGTCACAGGATACAGTGAGCTTGGGACTGAGCAAATTAGTTCAATATCTTCCTGTATATTTTCTTCAATTTCAAGCAATAGGTTTATGAATGCAGTAAGGTGAGCGGGTGAGCGCCCCTCTTCCTGATACGCCACAAATGGTGTCTGCATGGCTGTGACCACTGTAAGCAGGATTGTTTCTGTCGTTCTGCTTCCGCAGGCAGGGCAGCCCTTCTGTTGCTATGTCGTACTTCCAATGTTTCCCGAGGGCATCCCCACCACCACCAGCGTGCAGAACATACTGCTCTACCAGCACAACACCATGCGCATGATGTACAAGCGCATAGCGGAGGCAATACTACAGAACGCAGGACTAGCTGACAGGCACCCCACGGACTACCTGCAGTTCTACTGCCTTGGCAATAGAGAGCCTCCTGACGGGGTAAGCTTATGCTTGGGGTTTAGGGGTCATGAGGGGCACTGAAGCCTGTATCTGACGAGGGACTGCTGATAAGCACCGCACGGATTACCTACTGCCTGGGCAATAGAGAGCCTTTGGACGGGGTAGATTTGGGTCTAGGGGGTGGGTATGATAGGCATGATGGGCATGATGGGCATTACCTGCAGTTTTATTGCATGGGCAATAGAGAGCCTCCAGATGGGGTAGATTTGGGTCTAGGGGGTGGTTATGATAGGCATGATGGGCATTAAACCCTGTGTCTGATGTGCGACTAACTGATAAGCGCCCAACGGTCACCTGCAGTTCTACTGCCTTGGCAATAGAGAGCCTCCGGATGGGGTAGGCTTATGGATAGGGTTTAGGGGGTGGGTTATGATGGGCATTAAACTCTGTAAATTATGTGGGACTAGCTGACAAGCACCCCAGAAAGCCATAAGACGAAGTACTAGCACTGCTTTATGCTGCATTGCGACTTGGAAAGATGCCTAGATGCCGTAATATACTGCTGTCTCTGCCTGCTGTGTGGTTTAGGCGTTATCGTCTGCTAACAGCAGCACTGGGGATGTCCCAGCTTTAGCCATGAATGGCAGCAGTAGCAGCAGCAACCCTCCCTCCCGGCGGCCTTCGCAGCAGGGGGAGGACAGGCGGAGCAGCGCAGGGGGTGGCACTTCCAAACCAGACACCTCCATCGTAGGTGGGTATTAGGGGTTTGGGTTTAAAGTTCTTAAGTTTAAATCCTAAGCCCTAGCAGGGTGCAGAGCACTTTTAGGCCAGACACCTCCATCGTGAGTGAGGCTCAGGGGGTTCGGTTTAAGGTTTTCTAGTTTTTGTGTACCCTGAACCCTAGCAGGGGGCAGCCCATCCAAATCAGAGACCCCCATTGGGGAGTAGTTGTATGTTGGTCTTAAACCCTAAGACCGGCCCCTAACGCAGGGGGCAGCACGTCTAAACCAGACACCTCCATTGTATGTGAGTGCCAAGGGGCTTGCAGAACTTACTGGTAACCTTTGTTCCTGAGTGCCACAGTAGTGACAACCAGTTACCCTCGCACATGTGCTGTGGCAGAAGCTCTGGTTTTATGAATTGATGTTTGGTGAGGGTTTAGGCATCAAGTAGCTTGAACCTTGTTGTCCTGCCTTGACACAGTACTCAAAAACCAGGTTTCCTGCACGCAGGTGCTGTGGCTGAAATGCAGAAGCGTTTTCTTGACTTGCCACAGTGCTGACCACCAATTAGAGTTTAGGGTTTAGTGTTGAGGGGTTAAGAAACCTAAACCCTAGACTTTTTTTTCCTGATTTGGCACAGTATTTACGAGCAATTTTCTTTGATGCAGGTGCTGTGGCAGAAGCACTGGGGTTTCTTGACTTAGCCAGCGTACTGACCACCAGCTAGGGTTTAGGGTTTAGGACTTCTTGAGGGTTTAGGGAGGCCAGAGCCTAAACTCTGAACCACATGTACCCACCTGCCATGGTTAACAGCTTTTTCCTGGATGCAGGTGCGGTGGCAGAAGCGCGGCGGTTTATGATCTATGTGCACAGCAAAATGATGATCGTGGACGATGAATACATAATCGTAGGCAGCGCTAACATCAACCAGAGGAGCATGGACGGCACACGCGATACTGAGATTGCGATTGGGGCATTCCAACCCGCGCACACGTTGAGGAGCCCTTTCAGCGTAAATGCTGCTGCAGCGGGACGGGGACGGCTGCCAAAAGGGGGTGTGTCAGGGTTTAGGAGGGTGCTGTGGAAGGAGCACTGTGGGGTGAGTTGGGGGAGGAGTGGAATGTGTATGTGGGCAGCGGGGACACGCTTGCTTTGAGGGGGGGGGATAAATGGCAGGCGGGGGCACTTAGGGTTTAGGAGAGTGGTGTGGAAGGCTGTGGGGGTGAGCTGGGGGAGGAATGGAGTGTTTAATGGGCAGGGGGGACATGCTGGTTTTGAGGGGTGACAGGGGGGCAGGCAGGGGCACTTAGGGTTTAGGACAGTGCTGTGGAAGGTGGAAGGCGCTGTGGGTGGAGTGGGATACGTAGCGGGCAGGGGGGGATGCTGGCTTTGACGGGAAATAGGTGGCAGGCAGGGGCACTCAGAGTTTCTGAAATTGGTGTAGAAGGAGTGAGGTGGAATGAGCTGGGGGAGGAATGGCATATTGCGTGAGTGGGCAGGGTAGACATGCTGGTTTTGGGCCATGCGGGCTTTAGGGCAGATGGAGGGGCTGTGTTGGGGTTTAAAGAGTGGTGGGGAAGGAGCATTGTGGGGTGAGCTGGGGGAGGAGTGGGACGTTTAGTGGGTAGGGAGACTTCACCTACATGCATCGGCAGCACATCGCCTTAGCGTTCATTCCCAGTATCAGGGGATTTACTGTTTGTGTCTAGGAAATCAAGCATGCAGGCATGGAGGGGGAGATGGTTGGGCAGGTGGGGGCAGTTAGGTCACACTGCAGCTGGGCTGAATGTAGGTGCAGTCACAAGGATGGCATGCTTGCATATTGTTGTTGAAGATAGACAGGAGATTCACTTCTGGGGTTGTATGGCCAAACTTTACCGAGCCCATTGCCTTTTTCTTTTTCCAGGATAGTTTTAAAGTGCCCTTTTTCTTTTTGAAGTTTTCTAGTGTGCCTACATTGAAATGTGCTTTGAAGCTGCTGTCAAGATACTGCAGGTAATAGTCTGCACTGAGCACACAGCTTGCATTTTCTTGTGCCTCATGCCCTAATGATAGCATGCATGCTTGCTGCTTAGGTCCGACTTAGGTTGCCAGCTGGCAGCTGGGCACCATGTTGCCAGATACTGACAAAACAGTGCTCGCGTCTGCTCATGTCACACGTACTTTCTGTCTTAACCATAGAGTTTGCCTCACCGAGATATGATCGGGATGCGTTCCTGTGATCTACGATGTAATGTACTATCTGTTCTAACCTAGAAACTCGAACACACGGTTGCTTCTTTCCTCTCAGTGGGCTGTTGGGCGCCATTCTCAGTAATTGGTCTACTTGCCTAAACTGCAGCTCAACCCCGCCCCTGGCAGTGTTCCCCATGCCTCACGGTGCTTCCCGGTCTCCCAACCATGACGTTTTTGACCATGACTCCCTGACTTCTGTTTTTGGGTAATTAAATTATTCTTCTGTTCTTTGACTTCTGCAGGGGGCCCTGATAGAACACAGTGACAACCCCGGCAGCGTTGCTTGTGCTCAAGCCATGCGAGCTCTAGGCCAGAAGGCTTGGGAGGAGTACATCAGCCCCTCTGTTGGGCCATTGAGTGCACACCTGCTGGCTTACCCCATTGAGGTGGGAGACGATGGCTCTGTGGCTGCCATCCCTGGACAGGAGACATTCCCAGATGTAGGGGGTAAAGTAGTGGGGAGCAAAACTAGTTGGCCTCTGCCACCAGTGCTGACTGGGTAATCTGAGATCCATTTTATTTTTATTTATTTACCTTGCCTGGCCTCTTGTCGACGGTGCACTACTTGTGAGCAAAGGAGGAGCCCTGCCCCAGGCGGTTTGCTGGGCATCCATGTTAGGTACAACTACCATGACTGGCGGCTGAAGAAATGAGACTGGGAATACGTAAGCCGAGTTGACGTGCTGGCGTTGCATGTTGCTGAGGTCACGGCGCATCTTGCTATTAGAAGATGGTTGTGAGCAAAGCAGGGAACCATGAGTCCGGATGACCGGGGCCGGGGGGGGGGGATGGGGACGCATGCTGATGCTAGCAACGTGTCCAGCGCTTCCCCTGCATGCAGAAGGCAAGAGGGTGTTCATAAATCTAAAAGTGTTGTGAGGGTAGTGATTGCTGCACACGTTTTGGGCTGTGCAGTGCCCGTCACATGACTGGGACCAGGTACTTGGTGATTGCATACCTGATGAGAGTTGATTGCCTACCTGCCGAGTGTTCTCATCAGGGTGCAAAGGGAATTGGTTGCTTGGTTCATACTGTCATGCATCCTGGTAATATATTGTGTGCCATTGTTGGCAGTGTACTGCTGGCATCAGTTATGATTCCCCACCTATCTACCCTGTTACATGTCCACCGCGTAGTTAACAAGGAGAGGGTTCAAGGCAGGTGCCATGTTGACCTTTATATGACACAGTAAGATGCGTGAGGATGATACCAAGCAGCGAGCTGGTCAACCTCCTAGCACCACTTGGAGTACCATATGTAACCCATAAGGCTTGCATATACCCCTCCACGTCAGCAGGTGATAAGTGAGGGGTTTCAGTCTCGGCAACTTGTATGGTATTGCCATAGATACGGTAGACACTTTTGGTACAGTATCCCACCGCCTAACTCAGCAGTAATACAGGTTGGAGTTGATAGTGTGTTTGGTCGGTTCGACCTAGCAGCCCTTTGCGGTTGCCACACCTTAAATGTTTGTTTGTTTGTTTTGTTTAGTGGCCCGGTGGCAGCATGTAGCATCGATGCCGATTCATCCACATAAAAGTCAGCACGCTTATGTAGCGCATATAAGAAATTTAGGGAACTTAGTAGGGTGCCTGAGCGCCACAATGGGGCTTTGAGCGCTCAAACGGCTTCTGGACTGGAGGCCGGCCAATAGCTACATGCGCCGTACAGCAACCGGCATCTCACAGGTACGCTGGAACAGACGGGAGCCCTTCCCGCCAGGGACCGTTCCACGGTGTTGCTATATGTCGCGGGTCCCCTTAGCCTGCGCATCATCGGCTGAAGCTTTGCCTCCTACATGCTTGTGGGCTGAAATGCAGCACGGACACAGTGATTTCCACTCCCAACCTCCGGCGAGGCATCCAGGCAGAAATCAGTGAAAATTGCGCGTGGGGCAGCTACTTGCACGCCAGAGCGCATCGAACACATATATGAGGGATTTTGACACCTCGACATACATGGGGCAGCCTTGTGGATGCTGCTTCGAACTGTGACCCACTCGGCCTTGCTCATCGAGCGGACCGCATCTATGTATGAGATCGGATCACTGCAGCGCTTGTATGGCATTTTTTATACCGGAAGCGATAACTCCGTTGAAAAAGGGCACATCACGAAGGACTGAGCAACGTAATAGTAAGCATCACCTGCGGCATATCATGAAATGTGATAACACATGTGTATCGGTGTTTGGATGCGGAAGGATGCGCAAAGCAGTTTCCAGTAGTCGAACGGTCTCTTTCCCAGTCAACCACTTTTGTGACCACACAGGTACAACCAGACTCCAGTGGCAGCCCAGCCAGTGGCACAAAGGCCATAATGTGACAATATGCTGTGCAGCTGCAGCGGATACACACTACTAGTATGTATGAATTGCCCTGCTCCAGGTCACATGCAAAGCAGCCCACACAACACACACACAGAGAGAGAGAGAGAGAGAGATTGAGAGGATCTTGCAAACAAGTGAGGAACACCCTTCTAGCACTCGTTAAGGGAGTAGGCCCACACAACAACAGTTCACCCAACCGGGATAAGATCCCCCAACTAACCCTACTCCCATCTCAAACCAATGGAAGCAAAAATATCACTTCAGTACTCCCCCTGCTCACACAGGCCCATCTGCTTGCATCCCACCTGCAGCACCATAATCATCTGCCTCTATAACATCTAGATCCTCCCCCCCCCCTCCACCAAACCTTCCTGTACAGAAGGTAGCGCCCAAATCCCAACATGAACTGCCGTCCTCCAATCCCCTCCTCCAAGCCCCATATGAAGACGCTCACCCAAATATCACCCAATCGTGCTACAAAACCTCGACCCTTCTTCTGCACCTTCCCATCCCCAGGGCCCTGTGTATTACCAGCTCACACAGGTCCATGTGCTTGCAGTCCAGCCGCAGCATCATAGCCATCTGTCTCCCTTCAGAAAAAGGTACTGCCCCACTCCCAGTATGAACTGCTCTCCTCCAAGCCACATACAAAGAGGCCCACCAAACAACAATTCACCCAGCCGTTTACATATGTGCCAACCCTCCGCCTTCCCACCCCAAGGAAGTCTGCACATTACCACCTCACATAGGCCCAACTGCATGCATTCCACCTGCAAAATCGTAGTCATCAGCATGCATGTCTACATTGTGGCATTACCTACTGCCCTTACACAGCCCTAATCCTTGTGCTGTGATGGCTGTTGTGATTGGCTCGACAGGTTGAACAAAGACCAGCGGAACCAAGGAGCAGTATATTCGCAATGCTGGTATGAAGGCAGAGAAGAGAGCAGCAGCAGGAGCAGATTGGCTGGGGGCTGGGGGGAAAAGGTGCCAGGTGGCCAAGTAAGAGTACTAAAGGGTCGAAGGTAGCAGATGCAGCTCTTGGGTGTCGTCTCATAGACCTTGTACAGATTACAAAATGGCCCCGCAAAGGGGGCGCTTTGTATGAACTGCCTTCACTGCTCGAGGCACACTGGTCGTGTCTGTTGAGGACAAGTAGCTTCCCAGGGTTGAAGCATGGGAGACTGGGCGATCGCTCACACTTAGGCAAGTCAGGGGGTCGAGTGAGTAGGCTACGATCAGTGATGGTGCTGAAGCCGGCCGATCGTCAAAACCGGCTGTTGCAAGGAAGCGATGCTTGGAGAGTCACCTGACGGACTCGTTCTTCGTAAGCTGCGACAGTCTCTTTATGGTCTTCGTCCATCCCGTACGTCTACACGTCCTAACATAGTCTGAACTCCTGGTCAGGTAACTGGACCTCGCAATACTTCGAGGGCCTGAGGCCTGCAGAAGCACCGAGTCGTATGTCACGGGCAGGCTCTTAATAAGGTACTGCACGCGCGGTGTAAATTGCAGCTGTCGCATCAAGTAAGAACGTGGCTCGTCTTGTTTGGCGTGGGCTATTCCAACGCACACCCCTGGCGTGCATAATATGGCAGTATGGGGTCCATCTCAGAGCTGCTTGGTTGTGCTTGGCAATTAACTGCCTTATGTCCCACACAGTGAGTCCTCTCAACTCCAGGTGTGGAACAGAGTGCACACAACCTTTACCGGCGGGGCTGAAATCCTGCTCATGAGTCGAGAACAGTGGGTCCAACACTCCACTAAACCCAACGCATCATTGGAATGGTTCCAACCTTGATTGGGACGCCCCCCCCCCCCCCCTCTAAACTTGGTAATGGTGCGCGCAGCGCACGGCCCGAAGGAGGTATGCATGAATGCTTCCAAGTTCCCATAGGTCCTCATGGCACAAGGTGTGGTCTCTAGGAATGAATGCCTATCTTGTGGCATGTCTTGACTCAATGTGTACCCTACAAACTTACGGAAAAGGCGTGTGGCAACCGCAAGAGGGCTGCTAGGCGAAACGACCAAACACACCTTCGGATGGATCCAAAAACAATATATTCCAGACCACCAATTAATAGTACTTGCCCCAACTAGGAGACTTCATCCACCGATGGAGTAGTCCAGGCAGCAATCAAACCCACCCATCTCAGCCCCATTGGACACAACCACACCCATTGCAACATGTGCATGATAAGCTCTAACGTGCAAGAAGGGAATTTCCCCCTTCTCTGCGTAGTTCTCTCTCTCTCTCTCTCTGATAAGCTCTAACGTAACAACCCATCCTTAGTGACCGTATGTACTTACCCTACCAACAGACCCCTGGATAAATCCGTAAATCCCAGAGTTAATCCTGGGAAGTCCTACATAAGTCCCAGGATTTATTTCTTAATCCCAGGCAGGTGTGAGAAGTGTCGTTTTCACCAAGGGAGCCGTATCTTAAGGACAGGAAAACCATATCGAGAGACTCTACATGTCCTCCTACATCTCCAAAGCCATAAGAGACCAATACAGCAGCAGCATACATATAAACCGCTACCGCCGCCGCGCCTACTTACTAGCTAGTACATAGCCATACATACATACATACATTCCCATAAGTACATACATACTGCCAGAACCCATCATCAACATGCACGAACGAATACATCACATGCCATGTACATATGCACAACGCACATATACCAGTGGCAAAGGGATTGTGAAGCCCAGCTGACCACAAGCAAGGCAGCAGACCATCATCACATATAGCATAGTTGCGCCCGATCCAGCAGCCACCCATCCAAGTAAGACTGAGCTGCAATCTCTATCCCAAGTGACCATCATACGAATTAGCTGATCACGTAGCTGCCAAGATTTCCCCGTGACAGCTGAGACAACAGGCGTACTGCATGCATGCAGCAAAAGTAAGACCTCGGTCCCTCCACCAGAAGTTCTATACGTAGCATACGTGTTACCTGTGAGCTATCATATGTGTGTCATGCTTGCTAGTCCCTCGTGCTCCAAGCAGCCATCCCGATGCAATGTCCAACTTATGATGTCCGGAGCAACGACACAGACATCTGCATGAACTTTTTCATTTACAGATATTGTCATATGCTTACCTGTAATTCAGCCTCTGGATCTGGCTGCTGCAACATACGTAGCACTGCTTGCCGCTGCTCAGCAGTGAGTTCCTCCATGGCCGCTGCCAGAAGTCCTGGGTTGTTGCCCAAAACAGTACCCAGAACAGAAGGGTCTGCATGCAGAAGACGTGCCAACCCATCTCCCTGCTCCTGCCCAGGTACACCAAGAGTAGCCTGCCGAGTTGTTGCTGCTCCTGCAGCTCCTGCTGCTGCACCTGCTGCAGCTCCTGCTGCTGCGCCTGCTACTGCACCTGCTGCTGCGCCTGCTGCTCCACCTGCTGCTGCGCCTGCTGCTGCACCTGCTGGTGCTGCCTGTTGCGGTGGTCCTGCGAGCTTTAGGCGCCGTGCGATCTCTTCTGGAGAGGGCTGCTGGGTGCGGTCTTCCTCCCTAGCATACACGCAGTGGATGTGCTTTCCACTAGCATCCTTCCATTTCTTAGCACCAAGCCTAAATCGATGGGTATCGCAGGTAGCTTTAGGTCTAAGGTACTTAGCTGGGTTCCACCCATCTCTTGCCCATTCCTGGTACCTAGCCGGGTAGCATGTATTACACAAGCACAAGTACAAATCTTTCAATTTGTCTACGTCATCGTCATCGTTATCCATAAGCCCATCGACGCGAACGATTAACCGCAAGCACTACCACCTGCCGCTGGCACTTCCCATGCACCCTGCATTTTAAGAGCTTGCACAGCAGCAGACCCCTGACCGTCAGACGCGACACAGATGCCGCTTGATGCAGAAACACCCGTCACAAGCTTGATAACTTAAGATTGGCACATCTTAGTTGACGGACACTTGGTTGCTGGTCACTTGATGTTTACGCCTCACAAAGCCCTGCCCCATTTGAACTGCCCCGACTGTGCTTCTGAGTGGTGTTAATAGTGTTATTGATTGCAATGAGTTGGACATCGCTGGGTTTGTCAGCATGGCGTTTGTTCCTCCTGCCAAAACAGCTTACGAGCTTGAACGCGAAGCCCGTATACTCCAGAATACGGCCTTCATCAATGCGAACTTAAAGAGTACCGTTGATGAGTTCAAAGCACAACTGCAGCAGGCTCGCCCAGTCCGTAAGCCACGCCAACCTAGGCCACTGCCACCTCCTCGTCCAAGAAGCACACGTGCTGCAAGCCTTCTGGCCCAAAAGGCGGTAACAGCCATTGTTAACTTCGAGAACACAACTCAGCCAGCCCTCAGGCAGCCAAAGCAATCTATACAGATGGCTAGATCCGCAGAGGAGCCAGTTCTAGAGACTGTAAAAGACTTCCTGATAGCCTATGCTGGCTACAGCGAAGTCGATGCAGACAATCCCGAGGCTTTGCAGGGCACCCTAGCGTTGTTAAGCAGAAACACTGTTGGCTTGAAAGACATTCTGGCGATAACCGATAGGGATCAGGAGAAGGTCATGGATCAGCTGCGCAGCATTCTGCCAGATGCCAAGCCTGTTGAACTGACTAGGATCGCTCGCGGACTACACACATGGCGAGGTGGAGGTCCCTCCAAGTAAGACAAGACAAGGAAGCAGTTCAGCTCATATTACCGCGCTCGCGTATGGCACTGTTAAGCTTATGCACACCTGGTGAAATACGTCTCGACTCGTGTTGCAGGTCCTCTGGCAGCGAGGATGGACCAGGCGACAGCATCAACGGTGGTCATAGCAGGATGCGTTTGCCACAGGCCGCCATTGGTAGGATGGAGGCTTATGTAAACGCTTTCAAGACCACCTTGAACGTGCACGACTTCAGTGCTGCCATGACGTACACTGTAGAGAAGTTGGCCCCATACAATGCAGCAGGGGCTACAGAAGCTAACCAGAAGAACATCCTGGTAAGTATGGTTCAGTCTGAAAGTTCTATCCCCATCCTTATCGTCTAAAGTCTCAATCCCAGTCTCCTGCTGCAGAGCCTCCCTGAGCTCACCACTGCCATGAGACAGGACATCTTGGAAGCAGGCTTGAGCACAGAGCACTGGACAGACGAGAGGTTGTTTGCCAGCATAAAAATAAAGTTCAAGAACCTCAAGGAGGGTAAGTGCCCCAGTCAGTTCAGTATGATGTTGAGCATGTCCATGGCAGCCTTGAGGTCCAATTGCTTGTACGTAGGTGCTCTCAAGAGGCAGGCCGCTGCTAAGGAGCTACGCTTGGCCAAGAAGAAGATGATTAAAGCAGATGGTAAGCATGTTCTTCTGGCCAATAGCCCAATGCTTAAGGTTCCTCACAGCATATGTACCAGGATGCAGTACGCCTCCTGCTGTCCTCACATCAGGTGATCCCTTGCGTACATACTGGTAGCTGTAAGATGCAGGCGGAGGGGGCAATATTGTGGCAGATTGGCTTACTTTCCCGACTATGGTTACTGCAGGGGCCAAAGCTGTTGACGTGGATGAGACACCTGGGTCACAACAGCAGAGCAACCAGCCATCTGGAGGTGAGCTTGTGGGGCATCTGCATGCAAGGCCACTTTCATTGTACGTATGTAGTCTCAGATAACATTAGCTCACTACTCTCTGCAACAAATGTAGTCTCTTTCTCTCTACACATAAGTAAGCAGGAAAACCGACGTTGCCATTTTTTAAAATTTAAGCGGATGTATCGAACAGGTGCTAAAATGGCTGAGACAGTTTCCTCAGTTGCTCCAATTGCTGGTGGATGCAAGCACGACTTTCTGCCTTCTGGTGTGTAGCACGCAGCTCTTTAATGCATGTCTCATGAGCCATGTGTCCTATCCACCCACCCGCATGTATGCTTCAGTAAGACATGTCATCGAACTGAATCTGTTTATGCTACTGCATGCTGGCAGAGGCCAACAACAAAGCAGCAGCAGCAGAAGCGTCTGGCGGTGCAGCAGCACCAGAGTGTGCAGAGGAGCATGATGGTGCAGAAGGGGGTGCTGAGGGCAGGGGAGGGAGGCGGAGGGTTCAGAGGGTGACAAGAAGTGCAGCAGCACCGGCGGCAGCAGCAGCAGCACCTGTTTTAGAAGCAGCAGCTCCCAAGGGTCATAAGGGCAGCACAGCAAATGTGTCTAAAAGCTCTGGCAACAAGGAAAATGACCCTGCAGCAACAGGGGTTGGCAGCGCCTCATCCTCTAAGGCAGCAGTAGCAGGGGCTGGCAAAGGCTCATCCACTAAGACAGCAGCAGCAGGATCTGCGCCAAGCCCAGACACGGTGGACAGCAGTGCTTTGGTTGCTCTGCTGGTTGCCGCTGTCAAGAAGTGCCCAGACCTTGCTCTGCAAGTGCAAGCAGCCATGGATGACTTGTAATGCAGCAGCAGTTTTAGACTCATGTCACATACTAGCAGTGTGGTGCTGACAAGACTATACACACATACAGACTAATGTGCTTTGGGAATGCGGTCCCTGTGTTGGTGGCTATATGCATGGGCATGCATGAGCATGCATATCTGTATAGTGTTTTTTGATTGATTGCGTTTGTGTAGTACGTATCGTTGTATGTGTGTGGGGTGTTTGTATGTGCAGTTGCTCAGTAAGAGTCAAGCAACTAGAACTGGTAATTCTATTATGTTGGTGGACGTAGGGGCCTGCTGCTGGACGGGTGGTTGCTAGCAGTCATCGCACCTAATCCTTAATCCTTAGTCTCTAATCCTTAATCCCTAATCCATAAGTCCTCCAGGATGTATCAGGATTAGGGATTAAGGACTTACTTTAAGTCCAGGATATACTTCAATAAGTCCCTATATCCGTTAATCCGTAAGTCCATATAAGTCCAGTAGGCCCACTGAGGATTAAGCAAGATTAAGGGATTAACTCAGGGGTCTGTTGGTAGGGTTATGTGCAAGCAGAGAAGGTGAGCAAACCCTGCTCCACGGGTCGCTGCCACCACGCAGCGAGTCATTGCAATTCATGATATGCCATAGCAAAAGGCCCATATGGCAACTCGGAAGCATTGAATCCCAGATTGCAGATTAACAAATGGCCCCATCAAAGATCCTGTCCAAGAGTCTCAAATTGGTTGCAACCAGCCCTCCCTTGACCCCTTGCTAGCCAATGTATGTCAGGCCAGCCCATTTCAACTTGCCGTGCACTGTCCAGTTGACCCAGTCAACAACAAGCCCAGCAGTTCAATGCCTAGCTCAGGGAGCTGCAAACAAACTTCATCATCACATGACAAAGCACCACAAGGGATGTATCACAAGCACATGTCATTTCAGACCAATGAGGTATGAGATATCTGCAGCTGAAGAAGAAAGAACAGCTACACCGAGCTGGTTGGGTGACTGCAAGGGGCAAGCATGGCTGCAAATATCTGCAGCTGCCTCTGCTGGGTAATCAGACAAACACTCTGGCAGTCCCGTAAAGGCAATAATGCCACAGTTCCAACAATGCCGGCATGGCCCAGACCACAGTGCTGGCAGTCAGAGTCAGCACATCTGAAGTCAACTGGAGGCACGTACAGCACTTTAGCGCAGTAACCCACTGATTTGGTGAAAGCAAGAACTGCGTGCGCAGCCAAGAACCAGTAGTGAGACACTCTATAAACTAGACTGCAGCACATATAACAGCACAGACTGCAGCACAGCACAGGTGACACTGGTTGCCGCTCATTCAGTAACACAGGTTGCAACCCATCAGTAAGACAGGCTGCCGCACATTCAGCAGCACAGGTTGCACAGTAATGACACAGATTACCGCAACTTCAGGGAACAATTCAGGTTCAATGCATACAGGGGCGAGCGATAGACGCCTCTTGCCATGCTTGCCGTCAACATGACTGCAAAATCAAACACTTTCCAGAAAGAACTATCACCAGTGAGAGTGACAATACAGTTTGACATGGACGTGGGCAGTAGGCATGGCTCTAGCTGTCTGTGAATTTGAGCCATGTGTTTGGGACCCCATCCACCGTTCCAAATGAGAGAAACCAGAAGACTTCTGTAAACATAAACCATAGCCAAAAATGCCTTTGCCTGCTAGCACCACTTGTGATCATTATGCATGGTTCCATCGTTATGCACGCATCTCCAGACGACGCGACCAAGACTGAAAACATCATGCCCTAGATGGGGCCATGCAAAAGTGAGTGCATCTGAACCTCAGCCATATGATAAATTCCATCCCCAGTCTTGCCCTTATTCATCCTCAACAGTGGTGCCCAATACCGCCCTAGCTCTGACCTCACCGCTCACCATACAGTCCAAGGCCACAAGCACTGGATACAGCTGAATGCTCGCCACACAGACAACAGCTCTGTCACTGGCCGAAGCATAAGTGCAAGGCTGGAACTGGAGCCACCATTACAGACTCGTCACTGTAGCAAGGCCAGTGATCATTCTACTGCTGCACATTGGGGTTGGCAAGTCGTAGGTAATGGATGGGGTGAGTGCTGATTGGCTGCTTTTCATAGCCATTCGGACAGCTGCTATCGCATACTGTCACATTGCTGGACTTGCTGCTTCCATGCTTGCTGTCATCATTCGCTGCCGCTGATGGTTACCGAATGTTGAAGACAGTCCACTTGCCTCGCTCCTGCTGGCAGCTTGCTCACCACCAGCACTGCCTCTGGCAAGCACGGGATTACTAGCCATTACATTGAAGACGCAAGTGTTGCTAGTACGCTGATCAGCAGGAAGCTCCTTAGCTGAGGCTGATGCTTCTGACCAGGGTCCAGGGGGACTTATGGCGAATATTGTGCACGAGGGCAGGCTGTTGGCGACCTACAGCAGACACAGGAGCAAATTCATTCAGAACAAATCACGTCATCAAGAAGAGCAAGGCTTGCTGAGGGGCCACCTATGCAGGGCCTCTTCGAAAAGACCATGCATCGACTATAGCAGCCCTGGTAGGTCCTTGCAGTAATGCAATGGAGCTTTCCAGGTAAGTGGTAGGCAACTCCGGCACATGCTGCTCTTCAACAAAATACCCTAAACCGGCCTTTTCTGCATCAAGAAGCGATATGGAAAACCGAGCGAGACCAACTAGGCATGCCTCGAAGGTCACGCACGTGATACTACTACTACTGCAGGAATGGACCGGTCATGATTAGAGTCTGTGAAGGGGTCAACATACCTACCTCTGGGTAGGAACATTTCCTGCTCATTGGTGGACTTGGGGCTGCCTCGGAAGCTCCGCACCCGCCACCCAGCGGAATAAAGCATGGAGCCCAGCATGCCACCACTCCTATGATGCCCAGGTGAGACCACTTGGTATCCACGCCACAGATCCACCATCAACTAGCTCGTCAGCACAGCCAACCAGCAATGTCCGTACGAGCCTGCACCACTAGATCCTGGTCCAATGACGCCAACGGCAGGGGTCTCCAACAATCGCGTTCTCCATCTCTACAGCTGGATAATACAAGACTAGACACTGCCATGCGCGAGCAACGCATGGCGCGCGTTCATGGGTTGGAAAGCTGGGCCCCGCTGCTAGCGGTAGGAGCATCCCATCTAGCACGAGGTCTGCCACCTTCAACAGCACACCAAACAGCGGTCTAAGCGATGCTTGTTTGGCGAAAAAATTATTTCTGCCACTCTATACCCCAAGCACGTAATGTCCGCGACCATGCAGGCGGCAAAAGCAGTTTGAAAGAAAGTCTCCGAGTGGTTCCGGCGCCAAAACGGCAAGTCTCGGGCAGTGGGGAAGGGCGGCACTAGCCCTTCGGAGTAAACTCCTTCGGGTATTCCCCAATCCCTATACACAATTATTTTTTTCATAAGGGTATGTAAAATATATGTTGGGGGGATTGGGACCAGGATTGGGACAGGGGCCATTGGATCGGTTCCAATCTTCCCGCCTTGGGGTTGGGGCGCGAGGCCCGGTCAAACATGCTAAGAATGCAGGAGAACGGGCCTCACTGAAGCAGCTGGAGCGAGAGGCTTGCAGGCCACACATGTCTAATCACGATGGGGGTCTAGGGGTTGTCGGCGACCTGACAGCCTTGCAGGGGGCCCAGCACACGCCATGCCAAGGAACCTTCTGTTTCTATGTACACCCTCATCGGATGCAAGACATTGTTAGCAGCTATAACATCCCTTAGGATAGTTTTGTATTACTTCAAGGCAATAGTTGTATGCAGATTCATTTCTAAAGGGCCTGAACGCTCCAAAAAAGCACAAGGTGACTGCAGTATTCCATGAGGACACAACGGGGGCGTCGCTCCTAACAGCCGCGCCACTTCAGCATGCAAAACGAACACTTCTGACCACAAACTTTGAGCCCGCAACCCCACACATTACTGCGAATGATATGTCTACACCAGTACCTACTAGCATCCCTATTAACCGTGCCATTTGCCCCGAATGCACGCCTGATTGTAACACAAGCAGATTATGCCAAGCATCAACGGGAGGTACCGTCTCTGCAGTGAGGGGATTCTTTTTCAAAGAGACATGCGCTGTTGTTGTGCAAGCATTGGCCGTAATGAGCGGCACTTCACACTGGGGAAGAGGCAACTCGGGGTTGGGCCAAGGCATGGAGATATTAAGGAGGGATGACATGATATTTGTGTCTGGGAGTATCGTGGCACCTTTTGAGTGCCCAACCAGTATGCGACGGCTTTGAGGGGACACTGGTGGTCAGTATTGGCCGAGTCCCCTCTGTTGCTGTAATCACTATCACTATCACACTCAAACGACCGCCAGCAAGTGCCTGTGTCGATAGCCTGATAAGGAATAAATAAGAATGCACTCCACACTTGGCACAGCGGCAAGATTTAACAGGGGCCCGTACTGGGCCTTACAATACCAGCACACCACGCCTGGGGCAGCTGCCCTTGCCCTTGCCCCTTGGCATACACATTTTTCAAGTACGTCCCCACCTATCAACACACATCAAATTCATTCATTTTGTAGTTGCAGGCGATCTTTATCATGGCATCAGCTAGTATTATCACACACGCTACTCAGCAGCAGCACTACAGTAGTACTTTGTGTGAACTTAGGGGACGGAGATCTCTCCTGGCATTAGCCTGCCTCTCCTGCTCAAAAAAATGCTTTGCCTGCTCCTGCTCCTGCTGCTGCTGCCTTAGCCAATTCACCTCTTTTCTCACTGCTGCTTCTCACTTTTTCTTCTCCTGCTGCTGCTGCTGCTTCCACTATTTCCATTCCCCACAGGACCCCCCAACTGCTTCTCCTCCTGCTTCTGCTGCTCCTGCTTCCACTCCTGCTGCAGACTCAATACTATCGCTCCTTTCTTTCTACCTGCTTGTAGGGCAGAAAGCGACATGGGCTGGGCTTGATAGTCCTGCAGACCGGTGCACAAAGGAGGCACAGCATACAGCCAGAGCAGCCAACATACCTTTACAATAATCAGTCATACAACAACAAAAAACCTTACTACTTGTTCCAATTTAGCGCAACTCCCCACAGTTCTATAGGATATTATGTGCAAAGCACGACAAAAACTACCCCAGTAATGCTGGTTACTAGATTTTAGGGTTTTGCGTCTAGTGTTGTCTAAACCTTAAACTGCACCTTTGTCCATAGCATCCATAGCATCCTGCACCTTTGCGCTCCAGCCCTTCCCCGCCTTCCCAGCCCAAGGACACCTGGGTATTCCCATCCCACACCAACGAAAGCAAAACATCCCTCAAAACACCTTGCTCACTTCACACAGGCCCATCTGCTTGCATCCCACCCAACCATGTACAGATCACTCCTTCCCCACCTAGTACCCTCCTTCCCCGCCTTCCCAGCCCAAGGACACCTCATGCAGGGATGAACACCTCACACATGCAGGACCATCTGCTTGCATTCCACCTGCAAAATCGTAGTCATCAGCATGCATGTCTACATTGTGGCATTACCTTACTGCCCTTACACAGCACAACCCTTCCTCATCCATCCTCCCTTCCTCCGTCCTGCACAGAAGATGAAGCCCCATTCCCAGTAAGAACTGTCCTACTCCCCTTGCTCACACAGGCCCATCTGCTTGCATCCCACCTGCAGCACCACAGTCATCTGCCTCTATAACATCTAGATCCTCATCCCCCCCTTTCACCAAACCTTCATGTACAGTAAGGCCTCACTCCCAACATGAACTGTCCTCCTCCAAGCCCCATACGAAGGCGCCCACCCCAACATCACACAATCACGTTACAATACCTCAACCCCCTTTCCCACCTTCCCACCCCAACCAAGCCTGCACATTACCACCTCACACAGGTCCATCTGTTTACCACCCACAGCATCAGAGTCATCTGCCTCTATGTTACCCAGCTCTTCATCCTCGTAACCCCACTGGGATATCACCCAACCATGTATAGACCCCTCCTTCCCCGCTTAGTACCCTCCTTCCCCGCCTTCCCAGCCCAAGGACACCTCATGCAGGGATGAACACCTCACACGGGCCCATCTGCTTGCATCCCTCTATGTTATCCAGGACCCTCATCCCCTCATTCCGCCCCACTGGGATATCACCCAGCCTGGTACAGGTCTCCCAAAACTCCTTCCCCGCCTTCCCAGCCCAAGGACACCTGTGTTTTCCCATCCCACACCAACGAAAGCAAAACATCACTCGGAACTCCCCTTGCTCACTTCACACAGGCCCATCTGCTTGCATTCCACCCGTAGCATCATAATCATCTCCCTCAATGTTATCCAGCTCTTCATCCTCATCCTCCTCAGGTATGAGTGGTGGCATGGGCTGTGGTGCATTGCGGTCCCAAATGGGCGTGTCCCAATACCTCTTGTTGTGCCGTACAACAAACTCAGCTGAGAACGATTCCCCTGGCTCCAATCTGCACCATTATCATCATCATCATCAGCAGCAGCAGCAGCACAAAGACAAGAAAAGTCAATTATGTCCATAATGCCATACGAAGTTCTTTGCACCTGATGAAGGCTGAAAAGCCGGAATTGGTAGTGTGCCTGGTGGTGTGTAAGTTTCCATATGCTGAAGCTTCTGTGCGCATATTGCATCACCCCAAGGCAAACAGCAGGGCAGTTACAGCTACACATTACAAACTCTGCTGAGAATGACTCCCCAGGCTTCAGTCTGCACCAGCAGCAGCAGCAAGACGGAAAAGTCTTTCAACCTGTTAGAGGGTTTACTAATAAAATTAATTTGTATTATTTGAATTATTTTTTAAATTTATTTTAGTTTCTTAAAGTGTAAAAGAAGAATATGTACATTTTTTCTGCCGCCGTGCTGCATACTGAAGGAACACATCCTGTATTATCATTACATTCCATGGTATGCCATAGCAAAAAGTGCCATAGGCCCCGCACCTCAAGCTGTCACAGAGAACAGCGAGGTGGAACAGAAGGAACAGTGCAGCCACCAAAGGAGCTGATGCAAAAAGAAGATAACAGCTTGGCACTATGCCAAGCAATTCAGGCAACTACCAGCCCATGTAAGTTTAGCCAGAGGCAACAAATTGGCATAGCTGAAGCTGGCAGCAGCAGCAGCAGCAGCAAGAGCAAGGGACAATGTTGAAGAACAACAGCAGCACTGACATTACCACAACAGTATTGTAATTGGTGGTACGCCATGGCCAAAGTGTTGAAGCCCAACTGGGAAAAAGCGGGTTGCAGGGAATGTTGTGTTTATGTGTCTATGGCCTAGGTTTGTTTGGGTTGGTACTGGTCAAGGGTGGTACGCTTCGGCAAGGCCCCCTAGTTCCTTAACATTACGCAGGTATTCCCATGACCTCGCGTCCTCTTTCTTTCTTTCTTTGTTTGGCCATTGGCATAGCTGGTCTTGCCTTTTGATTGATTGATAAAGGGAATGTTGATGTGGAACCAACCCCATTGCACCCCCCCCTATCCGCCGTATCTTGCCACAAAGCATCTCCCAGCCTCCTTCAAACCCCAGCAATACCCCACCGCCACTAAACCTCCTTCACGGCACTAAAACCTTGCCGCCCACCCCCAGCACCGAGAAACAACTTGAGCCCCTTCAAACCCTAGCAAAACCTGACCGCCACTAAACCCACCTTCCTGCAACCTTGCCCACCCCCAGCGCCACAAAAAAAAGGTCGCGCTGCCTCCACCTTCGGGACGCCTCCAGCAGCATTGAGCATACCCCTTCCCTTCGCCCCTAGTCTCCTACCTTGCCTGTGTGCCATTCCCCTCCCTCCAGCCTAAAGCCTAAGCCCCCATCCTAAACCCACCTTGCTGGCACTGCAATCTCGCCCACCCCCAGGGCCACAGATAAACCCTAATCCTCCTCCAAACCCCAGATAAATCCCACCACCTTAAAACCCACCTTGGTGGCACTGCAATCTTGCCCACCCCCAGGGCCACAAAGAACCTCTGAGCGTCCTCCAGCCCCACGGGTGCCTCCAGTAACCCCGGGTGATACACGGTGACGTCTGGTACCCCCTCCCGCTGCATGATCTGGAAGTGGGTGCGGTCACCCGGGCAAAGCATCACATCGGCATCAGAGGCATTCATGTACACTGCCTCCCTCCTTTCACCTGTAAGAAAAACATATGAGTAAACAGAAAAGTGTAAGGGGGATATAGGGTGGTGTAGTGTTACTCACATCACATCGGCATCAGCGGCATTCATGTACACTGCCTCCCGCTGCTCCCCTGCAACAACAAAACCAAGAAAGGAGGGGCAAACTTTGTCAGTTACAGCTGTGCACATAATCAAAAATCTGAAGCTAATGAAGATTAAGCCTTCTGTTGTGCACTGAAAGGCCCATGACTTGCCCATGACTTCCCCTTCTAACCTTCAAAGTGTATATAATCCTCCTCAAATAAATTCAGCACAGAGAACCTTCCCTGGCCCCTGGCCCCCATTCCGCGAATGCATGGCCCCGTATCCTCAATCCCCGCCCCCGCCCTCGCGTGCCCACCAACCACCCCCTCTCACCTCAAAGCGTATGTAATCATCCTCGTTTACATCCAGCACTATGAACCTTGGATCCTGCCCCTAACCCTGGGTGCATGACTCCGCCTCACCTTCAACGTGTCTAAAAACCTCACTCGTTCACATTCACCACTGCCAAATCTTAGCGGTCCTGCCCCCCAATGCCCAGGCCCTGCCCCAGTCCGAGCCTGCCTAATTCTGTATACAATAATATATAATATATTATATTTTGTGCCCTCCTCACCCCACCCCAACCCCCTCCTCGCCCTCAAAGCATATGTAATCCTCCTCATTTACATGTAGCACTGTGAACCTTGGATCCTGCCCCCAACCCCCCAAGTGCATGACCCCTAATCCCCCCCGCCTGCCCCTGCCTCCTCCCCCCCCCACCAACCACCCCAGCTCACCCTCAAAACGTCTGTAATCCTCCTCGTTTACATTCAAAGGTAGCACTGGGACCCACAGGTCATGCCCCCCTTCCCCTAGTGCATGACCCCATATTCCCAAGCCCCACCTCCGCCTGCCCCTTCCCTCCCCACCCCACCGCCCTCCTCACCTTCAAAGCGTACATAATCATCCTAGCTTAGCACAGGGATCTTGCCCAACAAGTCCCCACTGCATGACTCCCTAGTACAAGATCTAGGTTTGGGGTGGTGGTTGCAACCTGCTTTGCTCGCTGTACCCTGCTTTTCTCGCTTTCAGCACTGCATGACAGACCCTGCTTTTCTTGTCGCATCACTCTCCCCTGCTTTGATTACCTGTACCCAACCTCCGACCCATATTCCCAAGCCTCGCCCAAGCCCGGCCACCGCCAGTGCCCTCCCCACCCTACCACTGCGCCCCTCCTCACCTTCAAAGC